>MJUU01044346.1:56077-93471 GCA_002080025.1 Modiolus philippinarum | reverse complement strand
CCCCCCCCCGCCTTCAAGTTAAATGGTCGGTCGCTACGTCACACAGCCAGCTAAAATAAAGAGTTTGTCTTGTGTATCAAAATTCGTTGTCGTTACTACAAAGACCCAAATGGATATGTCTGAAGACTTAAATTGCACCATATCCAAGAAAAATAAATATAAGCAGCATCGTCAAACTACATTTAGCACGCCCTACTTGATGCTTGTCCCACGCTTGATTTGTATATGTTACCTCGCTTGATTTGTATATGTTATCGGGCTTTTGACAGTCATGTGTCGTACAATATCATCCCACGAGCCAAAATATGTAGTACATGGGCAAGTGAGTGTTAGCAAACGAACCCAAGCTTATATTCTGGCAAACAAGATGATATTTTACAATAAATAGCTGTCAGAAGCCCGATAACTTGTTTATCATTCTCCATTTTGTATTTTATATTTGTAACTTTTGAACTGAAGTTTCAAATTCTCCCTAAGTTACGTGGGAAATTCGACATACCCGCCATTCTCGCCTTTTCAACAATTTACAGCTGCATTAATTAGAAAAAAAATGAAAGAATATGGAGTGAATGTACATGTGACAAAAACGCACACGATACATAGAAAGCTCCAGTTTATCAAGGACAGGGCTTTTATTCCTGTCTACATCTTGATGTCGCCTGAGAGTCTTCAACCAGATGTGAACAATATTCACCCCCTCAAGCGATATCAAGAATAAAGGCCCCTAGCGTGCACTTAAGCGGTATTCTTGACAAGAATGTTGTGCAACATCGATCGCAGCTAAAATATGTCATTGAAGCAACACACTTCGGGAGCGGTCAATGACAAAAAAAATGTAAAACCGGGCAATGTCTGCCTACAAATATTTGTCATTAAGTAGCACGACGAAAGCATGTTTTTTTTTTAGTTTTACCTCCAAACGTTTTGTTTCAGGATGAATATTTTAACCGAAGCACTCGAACTCATGTCGATTTTAAATGTGTCAGCAACCTTTGGTTGTTACGTTATTCCATCGTTCATTAAAGCTTTTATGACGTCTTAATGTGAAAACATTGAAGCTCTGCAGGATATATCAGTGACCTAGTTTCCATAGTTTTATTTCTGACGTCTAGTTTATTTAATTGTGTAATTATGACTTTGTTTAGAATATCCAATATGAAAGATAAAATATAACTGATGTTTACTTTTATCAGCTTGTTTTTGTTTGAACACTTGAAAACAGTTATTAACTTTGAAACGTTGGGAGAATCGCTCGATATATCCAGGTCAACTTCTGATTTATCTGGGTCAAACAGATACGGGTTCTGCGTAAGTACTCTGTAGGCAGATCCAACAATAGGGGAGGATGATAGTATTAAGCAGTGTTTTTGTTTTGAAAATTTTACAGTACTATAATAATACATCTCATCTGGTATTGAGTTATTGTAAAAAAAAGAATATATATATTCGTTATGTAAAACTTCTGATATGTTTTTTTCCTGAAACCAAACTCTTTTAACTATAAATACAATATAAAAAGGGTTATGAAATGAGTATAAATAAAAGTTATTTACTTAAATTAAACGAAACCACAGTAAAGTATGAACTAACCTTTTCAGCTATTGTTTTACATGATTGTACTTTTTACACAGCAAGTGTTTTGTTTGGCGATATATTATTTTTAATTAATTAAATAAATATCATTTTCATACATTGAACCCCACAGATAAAATAAAAGTAGTTTCGTTTTTATTATATTGGTAAACAGTAACTACCACTTCTACATTGGTGAATGTTTTGTTGTCAAATGACCGTTTATGTACATTAATTTTGTTGTCGTTGTCCAGCTTAAGTTCTACATAAAAAAATACGAAGTGATGTAAATCTTAGTTGCTGCGCTTAGCCATGTCGATAGCTCATGTCTCTTCAGAGCAAATCAAATCAAACACTTAGAAGACCATAGACCGAAATATATTTATCAAAGCAGATAGAACAAATAACCGATAGGATTCATAGAACAGCCAACATTAGCTAAGGACAGACTTAAATGTAATTTTATCATAATGAACTGTCATCAAACACTGGAAGATTTCAGAGGGTCTTTTTCTATTTGATTACGGTTTGAACATAAAGATTTTAAATAATTGCAAAGTAAAGATAACAGTAAACACTTACAATGGCCGAAAATTATAATCACGTGTCAAAATCCACAAGGAACAAGATACAAACGTGTGTTAAATAATAATAGGAACTTGGTATTGTCGGACTTGGTACCGGCACAAACAAAAGCAAGCGTTAGGTTTTTGTCATTCTTTGCACCAATATATCGTTATGATATTTGGATTGATATATTGATAAACAAAAGTACCTCAAAAAGCCATCCCTAATATAAATATATAATTATTATAAAAACGGAACAATTTGCCTGAGTTGCCAAAACACAGTAAACCTTGTTAAATCTAAGTAGACTAAACCATCATGAAGTCTTAAAGGGAAAAATGTTCGTTAAGGCATTACAGAGGTTCGATATATTATGACTGAAAGGGTTCGTTTTTTTTTCTTATTAAGTTGTTGGCCCTTGTTGATTTAATTCATATTTTCTTTTAGAAGTTTTCTCTCAAATCGTAGACGGCAGACGAACATGTTTTCCTTCATTCGTCAATAGCAAAAGAGTCAAATGTTATGTCCGCCGTGCGCGGTCCCGGCTTATGAATAGGCCCGCAGCATCCTCTGAGCTTGGAGTATGAGTCTTCCTAACAGAGGACCCCGAGGGAACCCCGGGATATAGAAATAGGACCTAGTATCTCCGGCTTGCGGGGTGTGACCCCTCCTAAACGGGGGCTGACCCCGAGGGTCCCCGGATATAGAAATAGGACCCATTCCGTGGTTGTGCGGGATTAATAAATACACAACCCATCTTTCGGATGGGATGTAAACTCAGGTCCACGTGTTGGAAGAAATGCCACGCTTCCTGCACGTTAAAGAACCCTTGTAGCAAGCTTTTTTGAGTGGTCCGTAGGTGATCGGCTACAAGGCTAAATTCTCCGACTTTTCGATTTCACCCTACTTTTCCAGTGGCAGTCAGAATTTCCCGTCCCATGACCCTTTCCATACCCCCAAAGTGATTATTTATTAACAAACTTGTTCTCGTCTTGATATAGCTGAAATATTGCTGAGTAGACGTTAAACAATATTCAATCAATCAATCAAATGTAATGTAACCCGTAAACAATTGTTGATTAATAATTAAGAAAAGATTCACGGCAAAATGAATTAAGAAATTATGTTATTGGTAAATATTGGCAACGACGAAAAAAACTAAAAATTTTTGCGTGAACTGAATAAGGCAAGAAGACGATGCAGACTGCCGACGTAACGATATTTTTGCTAGACAAGTCCGAGTTTTACTGGTAACAATAGAAGCTACAATCCTCCCGGTGCCATAATCCACATGGGCTCGAGAGATAACGGGTACATGAAACCAGATACGTTAGCTAATATTTAACACGAACTCTCCGTTTTAAGGGGTTCATGAGTAAGGATCCGAATTTTTATCAATTCAAATTACCGGCCTCTCTGGTAGACAAAGCAGACCCCCTACAAACTCTTTGGTAACACAGAATAGAAAACGTCGAAATGTGAGCTGACGCACAATTTTGGGATACCGACATCTCCCGTCATCATCTTAAAATTGCCATATCACGCACACACACTCTTATAAGCTGTGACGATTTTAATAACAAACAATGAATGTAAACATAAATCATCATACACAACTGATATAATTATATTGTTTAAACGTCTATCATACACATAATTGATATAATTAACAGGTTGGGAATATTCCCAATTGGGATAATATATCCCAATTGGGATAACTTATCCCAATTGGGATAAGTGGTTATATCCCAATTGGGATAATTGGCTAGTTATTCGTGAATTACATTTTACAGGTTTAATGGCGCATCATCAGACATAAAAAATTAAAATCTATGCGGTTAGAGCTTACAGACAGTATAATTCTGTTCTCATAAGAATGCTGCAATTCCTGCGCTGATCGTTTTATAACTGAAAACAAGGAGTCACTTTGATTTAATAATAACTTTAGCTTTAAAGAGTTTACACTTATTCTTTGCTACTGTTTTCAAAGTAAATTTTATTTACAATCGCATAAAACATACTGTGAAAGTGTAATCAAAATCGTTTTTGGCTATTAAATAAATGAAGTATGGAGAAAAAGCCAAATGAACATGACATTTCATTTCTTCCAGGATTTCCTCCCTTTGACCACTTGGGAAAAACTTGACATAGAAACTACAATGGCTTTGAATAATTCAACAAACTAATCTTCAGCAATTTTCCAATACGTTTTCACCGACTTTCCCTTTCTTCTTTTTTCATTATTTAATCATTTACAATAATGATCAAATGGAAATTTGAAGAAATTAAATGTATGCTTTTAGAATTTTAAAAATGTGTCTGCTCGTGAAATGCAGCATCATTCGGAAGATGACAATATGTCATTTGATGACTGAAATCATGGAGTTTTTCATGCGTTTTGTTTCATTATGCGCCATTTAAATATGAAATTTTAATTCATAAAAAAACTAACCAATTATCCCAATTGGGATATATCTGTTTATCCCAATTGGGATATATTATCCCAATTGGGAATATTCCCAACCTGATTAAGTTGTTGTCACAAAGTCTATCGTAGAATACGAAATTTCACAAAAATAAAGAGTAAAATATACAAATATATTTACATGGAGGAAATATGAAAAAAGAAAAAAAAACAATTTACTTGACATCCTAGCTTGTCCAATACGGGAACTCTCGTGTAATTGAAGGCGGAAACGATCTCCTCAAATACAATTCAGAAGGATGTAACCGGAATGAAGACCTTTTGAAATATAAATATATACCACCTAAAACAAACTATTTGTGAAATTGAAGTGTAGTTATAATTTGTCCTGCATGACAATTATTTAACTAAATTTTAATTGACGAAAAAAAAAATCTGAAGCGCTACAAATAGATTAAGTATAAATCACCCTTACCTCAACAGTGCTCATTAATTAGTGATGCCATCTCAAGGTATTGATGCATTGATTTTTTTTCCGTATAATACACAAAAGTGTTGTCGGAGTGAAAACAACTCAAATTTCCCGTATTGATACTCATTTGACGGCATTCTCTACTTGCAATGGCACGGCATTTGTAATCTGCCACCAGACGAAGTCCTCTGTGTTCTGTGTACGTTGTAGTCCTGTTTACTTGGCAAATAGCTTTCATTGGTGTTTCCTCCACATTTAAAATGCATATATAATATATAAACAACCTACAAAAATCAACAAAACAGCAGCAGAAAAGAATACATAAATTTAGGAGGGGAAGGGGAAGTTCGGTGCGTTTTTCGACATGTGTAAAAAGCGGTGACTATTGAAAAAATGTACGATCTCTATCAATTTTATTTTTCAGAGCGGTGACTATTGAAAAAGAGTACGCTTACATGTACAGTAGGGTGCAGACATAACCACTCGTCCAAGTTAACTTAGGGAGCAGTCATGAGAACAGTCCTAAGTTAACTTGAAGTTAACTTGGAGCACTCATAGAATCCTGACTGCTCTGATCTGCTCTGACCAGTCATAGAGCCCTGACTGCTCTAACCATGCAGTCATAGAGCTGACCGCTCTAACCTGTCATAGAATCCTCACTGCTCTGACCTGTCATAGAGCCCTGACTGCTCTGACCGCTCTAACCTGTCATAGAATTAGTCGTATAGCTCTAAAACAATACAAGAACTGTGAATACTCGAAATTTTATAAAGCGATGGATACGTCCCACATTCCCTATCACGCGCACACGATTCACACAACGAACGCACAATTTTTTCACACGTTGAGTGCAATTTTCTTCAATTTTGCCGTAATCTTATCAGAACTATCAGAAAACAGTCACTTTTATGTACTCGAAAATTGTAATACTGTAAATTTCCGTAATTTTGTAAAATAAACAATTAGATAAATAAATAAACAAAACCAGAGATATGTAATTAAATGTCTCTGACAAAACTGAATACAAATCAGGCCTGTAGTAAATAAAATATCCTGCAAACAGCCACAAACATCAATATATTAGAAGAGGTGCATATTTCAATTACACGTTAAAATGATGCACCCACAATACTACAACTTGTTGTAATTTAACGTTAAATATATAAGAAAAATAGTAATGGTGGATTACATGATACCCCGCCACGTTTCACAAAATTTCGAAGTATCAAGGGGCATATCTCCAGAACCCCTTAAACCTCTGAACCCATATTCGAACTCGACCTGCGTTTTGTGGTGAACAAGCTACATACCAAGTTTGAAGACTGTATGTTATTCCGTTCAAAAGTTATCAGTCGGAAACCTTCGGGGGACGGACGGACGGACAGACGGACGGACGGACACACGACTGAGGGTATCACATGATACCACGCCACTAAGTGTGGCGGGGTATAAAAACCAGATTTTCTTCATTCGATATTACATTGATGCCCGCAATACTTCAATTTGTTGTAATTTAACATGAAAATCTGGTTACGGCAAAATTGAAGAAAATTGCACTCAATGTGTGAAAACTTTGTGCGTTCGTTGTGTGAATCGTGTGCGCGTGGTAGGAAATGTGGGACGTATCCATCGCTGTATTAAATTTAGAGTATTTACAGTTCTTGTATTGTTTTAGAGCTATACGACTAATCAGAATGAAGAAAATCTGCTTTTTCATGTATATTTTAGGTTAAATTACAGCAAGTTTACTTATCTACCTTTGGGCCAGTACCTGTGATCTAACTTACAAGAAAGGCAAAGAAATCCGCATCAGACACAAGAACAATACTATCATCAAAGAGCTTAAATACATTACCAAACATCTTGGAAAATTTGGATCAAACGTCATCCTAAAACTCGTAGATCTACCTGCACTCTCCATTGAAAAGTGAAACACCAAACACCTGCCGAAACATCAAATAACATCAAAAGATTTAGCAAGGAAGAGGACAAATCTATCACTGAACAACTCAGTGATCTAAACAGTCGTATCTGGCACCTCAATAAATTACAAGGATTTGAACCAGTAAAAAGAAGCCAATTCTACTTTCGAAAAGAGGCGGAAGGAAGAAATCTAAACTAAGAAGCTAAAGGGTCAGACATACAATTAGAACAAACCTCAATAAGAGAGACGGAGTAAATCCAGGTAAATCAGTCAACTTAGCCATCACAAAACTATTGCTGTTGGATTCCTACAAAAAGTGCTATATATCAGTTCCAACAGAAGACATCTTACAAATCCAAGCAGAAGAGGAAGAGCTTATAAAACTACAACTCAGCTAGGCGACGTATGTCGCCAGTTGAGCAGAGTCAAGTACACCAAAATAAGCCAAAGATGTCTCCATTCTTCATTATATTAATATCTTTAACCTGCACTCGTATACATAGTATATCATGCCATACAGATATCCCTAGTGGCACTACAAAACCAGCTCATAATTATACTACGTCAAGACTACAGGCAGAAAATGAAGTGGAATTAATCAACTTACTCAGCCAACACGTAAGTAAATGTAACTTTAGGCAGAAAGTATATATGTATACAGCAAAATCAAACAGATTCAACTTATTATACATAATCTTGATCATATTAGCTAATGATGTAGAAATTAATCCGGGTCCAAACTCAACAACATACAACTGTGGCACTTGTGACCTGTCAGTGACCTGGGATGACAGAGCCATCATGTGTGACACATGCAACCAATGGTATCATATCGCATGTCAATCTTGCCAGCAACAGCGCTATTGCCTGGGATTGTATCGTATGAAACAATCCTAACTACAGCTCAATCTGCTTTGACCAAATCCCGAGCACAATAAACCAGTTCAGCATACTCAGACTCCAATGAAACAACATTTTCCAGCCCAACAAGAACATATGCTAAACCAATACATGCCTCAACACCAATTAGAAACAGTAGCACCAAAGGCAGAATAATGAAAAATCCAATCAAAATATTGAATATAAACTGTCAGTCCATCAAAACAAAACAGAGCAGTATGAATAATCTACTTAGTAGCACTAAACCAGGCGTAGTAATATGCACAAAGACAACCAAATTTTCCGAGATAATTACAAAATATACCGCAAAGATAGAAAAACAACTGAAGGTTGAATACTGCTAGCAATAAATCAGGAATACCTAAGCGAATCAGTACCTGAATTTGATACAGACTGCGAAATAATAAGGGCTAAAATTAATCTCGCCAATACCAAACATCTATATATAGCTTCCTATTACAACCCAAAAACTTCAAACGAACAATCATTGGATGATCTAGAAAAAAGCATCAGTAGAATTGGTAGAAATGCAAGTGCTAACATCATTGTCTCTGGTGATTTCAACCTCCCAGGATGGGATTGGAAAACGAAAAAATACTGAAAGGAAACACAACATATGTCAAAAACCACTATAAGTTCATGAATATGCTAGATGACAATGGTCTTGTCCAGATGGTAAAAGACCCTACGAGAGGAGAAAATACCCTGGACCTCATCGTAACAAACAACCCATCTGCATTCTTACGAACTGAAACAATATCAGGCATATCTGACCATGACATTGTCTTTGTAGAAGTGGACATGACAATTAAAAAGAAAATTCAGAGTCCACGCAGTATCCCACTGTACAAAAAAGCAAACTGGGAAAATATAAAAGGAATGATACCAACCTACGAAAGAAAAAAATCCTGTATGAACAGAACGCAACAACCTCAGCACTATGGAATTTCTTCAAAAACCAACTTGAAGAGCAGATACAACATCATATACCGTACAAAAATGCAAAGAGGAAAGACAGCCAACCATGGATAACACACGACATCAAAAAGCTTATCCGCAGAAGGGACAGATTATACAAACGGAAAAAGAAAACAGGAGACAAAGATACATCAGAAAAATTCAAGAACGTAAAACGAAAAGTCCAGAGAGAACTGCGTAGAGCATATTGGAAATATATTGAAGAGATTGTAACACCACAGGAGGAAGATAACAGCTATAGTGGAATGAAACGATTCTGTACCTATATAAAACATAAACGCACTGACAGTACAGGTATTGCACCAATGCGAAATAATGAACTTCTACATTCAGAACCAACAGAGCAAGCAACCATACTAAACAACCAGTTTCAATCAGCCTTTTCAGAAAAAAAATAATATTTCGAGACAAGAATTCCAAGAAAAATGTTACATGGATGGATAGTTCCCAACAGCTCCTGAAATCAACATCACTTGTAATGGAGTCTTAAAACTGCTCCAGAAACTTAATCCCAACAAAGCAGCTGGTCCAGATAATATCAGACCAAAAATCCTGAAGGAACTAGCCACCGAAACTGCACCTATCTTGACCATCATATTTAGAAAATCACTAGAAACAGGAGAAGTTCTATCAGACTGGAGATCAGCAAATGTCAGCACAGTATATAAAAAAAGACCGTCACGAAGAAGAGAATTATCGACCTATCTCGCTTACATGTATATGTTGTAAATTGATGGAACACACAATAACAAGTCACATCATGAAACATGCAGATAATAACAATATCCTGTATTCCTTACAACACGGCTTCAGGAGTATGAGATCATGTGAAACACAGCTTATCGAATTCATTGATGAAGTAACCACTACAACGTCTACTGGGAAACAGAGCGACGTCCTCATAATGACTTCTCCAAAGCTTTCGATAAGGTCATTCACAGCCTCCTCTGCCATACATTAAATCACTATGGTATCCGTGAAAAAAACGAACAGATTGATACAGAGCTACTTCACTTATTAAACACAAGCAGTTGTTGTCGACGGAGAAAAATCCACCTACATCAACCTAGACTCCGGCGTGCCCCACGGTTCAGTACTTGGACCATCACTTTTTCTGTTTTACATAAATGACATGCCGGCTGTCATCAAATCATTTGTCAGACTATTTGCCGACGACACCATAGCCTACATGACAATAACATCAACAGCTGATGCCTTAGACCTTCAATAAGACCTCAACAAGCTAGGTATATGGGAGAGAAAATGGAAAATGGAGTTTCATCCAGATAAATGTAATGTCCTAACAATCAGCAAAAAACCAAACCCTATAAAGTTCGACTATCAACTACATGGGCACACTCTTAAATCATTGGATACTGCTAACTATCTTGACTGTCTCATAACATCTGACCTTCGCTGGACGAACCACATCAAGACTCTTGGTTTCCTACAGAGAAACCTAAACATTGGATCAACTACCACTAAACAAAATGCATACAACTCACTAGTTAGACCTATAGTTTAGTATGCTTCAACAGTATGGGATCCATATACCCAAAAGTATATTAACACCATCGAGTTGGTCCAACGGAGAGGAGCCAGATGCGTCTGTAACAAGCATGGCAATAGATCAAGCGTAAATGATATGCTAGAATATCTAAAATGGAAGAGCCTAGAACAACGTAGAAAAGAATCTAGAGTCATGCTGTACAAAATCAATTACAATGAGGTAGTTATCTCAGCAGAAAACAGACTAATACCACCAGCCCGTCTAACGAGGAAGATGCACCAACTATCGTTCCAAATACCAAATACCAACTGTGACTAGCGGAAATTTTCCTTCTTTCCCAGAACCATCAGGGATTGGAACGCATTACCTCCAGACATAGTATCAACGCCATCGATAACCACTTTCAAGTCGATAGTGGCTAGGCTTGAGGCAACTGCATAAGATGCAAACCAGTGTACATAGTTTTAATTGTATATACTGCTGTCTTATGACAGTATTTTAAAAATTTTGCGCTCGCACTAAACATGACAGTACAATCAAAGAGTTGATGGTGGTCATTTAGAGGCAGCAGCAGAAGCAGAAATAAATATTTTAATCCTACTTGTCGTGGAAATAAATAATTTATTTGGTCGAAATTTTCATGAAAATAAATGATTTTTCTAGGCAAAGAAAACTGGCAAATATATCTATAAAATGTGGTCTTTTGAATGAAAGTAGTAAACGCACGTTGCACGATACACGCAATGCACGGAGAACGTTACACGATACACGCACACGCTTTACACGAGTGCACACGATGCACACAATGATCACTAATTTGGGAATGTTGAACGTTTCCAATGCACTAAAGCAGTCAGGGCTCCAAGACAGGTCAGAGCAGTCAGAATTCTATGACTGGTTAGAGCAGTCAGGGCTCTACGACCAGAACAGGTCAAAGCAGTAAGGATTCTATGACCAGAACAGGTCAGAGGAGTCAGGGCTCTAGAACAGTTCTAAAGTTAACTAAGAGTAGCTTTTTTAACTGTTCTATGACTGGTCTAAGTTAACTTGAAAACAGTGCAAAGTTAACTTAGAAGAGCTTTTATGACTGGTTCAAGTTATCTTGGCGAGAGGTTATGTCTGCACCCTACTGTACGTACAGTTCCTTTTATTAAACCTGTTTTTCGAAATGACATAAACATTAGGGGACGACCATTTGATTTTCAGGGGGGGGGGGGGGCTTGGGCGATTTTGCTTGGAAAAATTATTTATTTTCATGAAAATCTCGAACAAATTATTTATTTTCACCAAATGTCATATCAAATTATTTATTTGCATTTGCAATAAAAAAAATTATTCTTCAAATAAAGATCAAACCATTTATTTTCATGACAATTAGGATTAAAAAACTTGTTTTCACCTGCACCAAGTTTAAATATATATTTACAAAATCTCACAAGCCCCCCCCCCCCAAATCTAATGGTCGTCCCCTTATTAATATTGTCTTTTGGTATATTAAGTACAAACCAAAATTAAAAGTAACTCCTTGGGTGTTTTCGATTCAATAGTAAAACATAGACTGATTGTTATAAAGATCTTTATCTTTTATTCATTAACATAAAATTCTGGCACAAAGCCGAAAAGCACCCTAATTTTAAGTTCTTTCAATTTCTATGATTTCTAGGTCCATGCAACATTCTGAAGAGGGAAGTTATGAATATTTTGATTCCGGAATACAGAGAATAAAACTTTAAAATCCCGAATTACTAAGAATTTTTCTTTTTTTTAATTCTGAATTAAGAATTGAGACTTTTTTTCAAAAAATACATAAATAGATGTGATTCTTAATTGGATAAAAAGGATAGCTTTATGATCAATACCTAGGAGGTAATTCATGTATTGAAGAAAACCAGTAATTGCTATGTCGTGTTAGTGTGAGCCAGTGCTATGCCGACGCCAATAACTGTTTTGACGGTGAATTGGCTTATATATAAGGTATTCATCACATTGACAGAGCTGCGCTCAGGACTTGAAAAAATTTCCTTGATTTTTCAGTCTTTACACATATTTTGGTACATGGAATTCCAATATTTTGATTTTATCTGCACTGAAGAGACATAAGTTGTCGAAATGCGTGTTTGCAGAATCGAAATTAACAGTAACGTAGCCATTATGTTATTTATTACTACTGGGGCGTATCTCCTGCTGGCATAGCTCTGTCCTTAGCTCATTTTGGCTTTTCGATATTTTTGTTAATTTGTTCTCTATCAGTCTTTATCTTTCCACATATTTTGGTACATAGATTTCCAATATTTTGATTTTATCTGCACTGAAGAAACACAATTTAAGTTGTCGAAATGTTAATTTCTATTTTCATGTTATGCCTTAAAAAAAATAGACTAATCAAATCAATTGGATATGTATATTTTTATATACTTTTTAGCTATATGGACAAAAGAAAAGCGTTGGATATTCCAAATACATGTTTTCAGATTTTTTTAGTTAATGTGACAACATCCAATGTACTGGTTACAAAGATGGACTGAAGGAGAGTAGTCGGGCATGAAAAATCTCTATTTTCATACTTTATTTTGGTAGGTCAGAATAAAATAAATGTATATATCGGGAATGTAAAATCTGTTTTAATGTTGTATTTGAATAATATGGACAAAAGCAAATGTGTTGGGTATTACTAAATTTTCTCATGCTCCTATTGGTCAAAACGGAATATAAGAGAGTAGTCAGGTATGTAAAATCTCAATTTTTGTTGGTTGGACTAAAGTAAAAGTATCGGGAATGTAAAATATCTGTTGCAATGTTGTGTTTGGGTAATGTGGACAAAAGCAAATGCGTTCTGTTATTTCAACTTATATTTCCATGTTCTGTTTTTTTTTTCTATTTTTATTTTTCTATGCCAGAAAATTATTCAAAACGTAGTGGTGATGAAAAAAAACCTCTGTTACATGTATGTTTTAATAGAGACGTCCGGATAAGCTACTTTACTAAATGTACTTTAACATAAACAACTTAAACGTAAGGCTCGAGTTATCTCGCTTTTTTAATTTGAGAGAATGAGATTTTTTTATGTTTTTTTTTAATTCGAAAAGTAATTAATATTAAACTGGTATATGATTAGAACTTTAATATCTTTCTGATAGCTATGAACACATTGCCAAAAGTAATTTATGTATTAAAAAAGAATTAGAATTTGCCTTTATTACACGTACCTAAGTGATAAAATTTACTTTCTAGAAACACACATATAAATACATGCTGCAAAAAATATTTTCTTTGGAATTCAAGAATAGATTAGAACTAATGAGACAGAAATGAGTCGACCTCAAACCTCAAAAATCAGTAAGCGGGAATCAGACTTGATTTTTCCTGACATACATCCCAAACACAAAATAATTAATTATTCGAAGTGTACTCTGATATTCGTCGTATGACGATGGTTTTACTAGATGTTTAGTTAACGTGTAGCGCTTCAAAATAGATTGAATAGTCTTGTACACTTAGCCCAACAGTTATATATTGACGCGTACTGGTACTATAATGGTGTACTGTTTTTATGTAATGGCAGAAACTTTCAAGTGACAAACAAGACTCTGAAGTGACAGCACTTTCTGAATAGTGAAAAAGTCATATTTTCGAAAACATATTTATACATTGCTGTTGAATGAACGCATGGTCTTCATTAGTAATTACATTATTATTTTTTTTTCCAAGATAAATATCGTTGGTTGAAATTTGTTATATAAAAGAAGACTGGCATGTGCACATGTATGCGTAAAAAGTGGGCGCACAGTTGAAGTAAGCAAAGCTTTGGTGTGCTGATTTATTTAGGGTACGTTCTATACCACACAAGCTTTATTTATATACGAGATAACTCGTTTCTCATTTATAACTATGTTGAACTACATGTATGGACATTTTTTTTTAACTGTCAATATCGTTACTTCATAGTGCTTTTTTTAATGTCCTGCACATGTGCGTTGCAAGTAAACACTTTGGAAACAAGAAGACCATGTAAAATTGTATAGAGCTTTATGGATTATATAGTGTTAATATTTTTCACATACCATATAAAAGCCTGTAACAGTAACACTTCTCTTTGAGGTATAGATNAAGTAACACTTTAAAAAAAAAAAAAAAAAAAAAAAAAAAAAAACGAAAACAAAAAAAAACAAAAACAAAAACAAAAAACAAAAACAAAAACAAAAACAAAACAAAAACAAAACAAAAAACAAAACAAAACAAAAACAAAAACAAAACATTCACTCGATTAACATATGTGCTATAAAAATTCAAGTGGAATAGGTCAAAAGGTTATTAATTTAAATTCGCCTAAAATTGAGTCCTTTTTGTGACCGTCAAAACATGCGCCTTTCATTTCTGTGTCATCTCTGCACTGCCAGGTTTTGTTCAGTGACGTCGTGGTACCGGTTAAATTCAATAGGAAAATTTTGCATGCATGAAACTGTCAGTTTTCCAAAATCAGCATGATAGTACAATAGCGACGCAAATCAGGAAATCGGGAAAGTGAAATACATTTGTTACAATGATAAATAAAAAGAAAATCGGTCAACTAAAAGCCCGAATTTCGGCATACTTCTTTAGTGACAGAGTTTGGAAAGAAACACAGTCACATTTTCATTACATGTAATTACATGAATCAACTTTATTTCAGAACTATAATTTGTATTAGTATTATTTTGAACCAATGCACAGGATATTGGGATGTCCAGGAGTGATAGTTTACATAGCGGTTACAAGCTCTAATGCTTCTCTAGTGTTCCCTAAAACCAAAATACTGTTATTTATTGTCATCACTTTTTGTCCTGCGGTGCTGTTTGAAAATTGAATGAAAAATGCTGATCCGATCCTTTTGTAGACAACAGAAACTAGTATTTACATTTTTGTGGTCTCTTATAATATACTGGCTGACAGAATTGCACGCCATTAGGATGACCCCAATGCAATATACTACAGTATTTTAAAGTTGTAGATTAAAACAAACGATACTGAATATTGATATGGTAAAAAGATAATTGAAACAAATTTGAAACTCACTGGCTGACTTTTATTTTTTCCAAGTAAAATGAATTGACAACTAATCGAAGAGGGAAAATATGAACAAATATAATTAAAACCAGTGGAAATTATGTGTCTTTTGAAATACTGTTCATTCTCATTGGAACTATTCCAAAAAGTTTTAAAAAATATATGCCTCGATTATTGGTGCAAGGGATACAATCCAAATACATTTCAATACATTACGTTAAAGTGCGTATTAAGGAGGTTCGCTCCTCATGTTTTGAGATATCTGTCAGATTTTCGGAATCCTCAGGTTTTATCCATTTAACCCCATTTTAATTTTTTGCCCATTTCCCCTTATTTTTTTCAATATTTTCATTTAATACATCTTTGTGAGCATTCTGTAAAAATTTCATTGAATTCTATTTATTCTGTCACATTCATTCATGGTCAAACAGTTCTAATATTAATTATATGAAAAATCAGGGGAGTTTGGCTTCCCGCCAAATCTTCAAGCACTTAAATCTAAAAATCGAGACCATCGACGTATCAATTTTTTTTTCACTTAAGGTCAAGTCGAAGTAATTGAACGCCATCTGGTGTTGTCTTGTTTTGAAAATTTTTGGTGACGTCCCTTTCTATTGTATGACGTTCATGGGAACGTGAAACACCTTTGACGTTTCAATGATTTTCCGAATTTTGGTGTCACCATAGGAAGATTTCGTCGAAGAAACTTTTTGTAATTTAAGGGTTACAAAAATTGTCTTTTCTTAAAAAAAAATCGGCAAAAAAGGAAAAAAAAATGAATAGATAATGAATGGATATAGAGGATATGCGCATGAGACTCAGTCTCTACAAACACGTGGTACTGATAGGCAGTGGAACAACGCTTTCACCGTCGTAGAAACAACAAAATGCATGAACAAAGATGAACAAAGATCATAGGTTGGAGAGAGGGTCGCCATGTTTTTATAGAGTAATGATACTTCTAGGAAAAGCTTTATTGTCCGCTCCATTTGTCAGACTGCATGATTCTGCAACTCTTTTAATCCTTCTGCNGAAATGAAAAAAATAATCCACATCTAAAATCTCGGTTTTTGAGTAGAAAATCTATATAATAAAAAGCATAACTAATCGACCATCATGATGTCACTCGTGTCGATCAACGCAGTGGATTAAACTCGTTGCAGAACAAGTTCTTCAACTCGTTTAATCCTTCTGCGTTGTTCGGCACCCGTGACATTTTTATTAATATTCACGACGGTCAATTAGTTATACTATAATAATAATGTTACATAAATGTTTTATATTTAGTGCAATAAAAGTACTGCTCGGCGAGAAACAACTAACCTAAAATTGTCAATTTGAAGGTCATGAAACTAGAACTGGTATAAATAATGGAGAAACGCATTGCAGTTTCAAGTCGGTAAACCTATTTTCACAATGGAATGCACCTTCCATATTTTGTCCCGTGTGGTGTCACCACTGCACTATCAGGTTTTAGTTCTGTGACGTCGTGATACTGGGAAAATTCACGCACAAGAAACAATATTTGAACATGCGTGAAATACCACTTTTCCCGCGAGGAACCTGATAGTGCAGTAGCAGCAAGGTGAATTCCATTTATAGTACCAGTTATACATGAAGGACTCCTGCTAAGATACTGTGTGCGCAACTCTCTTTATCCGTATCGACGTCGGCAAACGTGATCCTTGACGTTATGAAAAACTAGCATTTTTCTGCATCAGTTCGTATCTTTGAATGCATTTATAAAAAAAAATCAAGCATGGTGACCTACCAAAATTTTTATATTTTTAAAATGCTCAGAACTTCTGCAATATTGTGTTAGTTTTTTGAAAAACTGTAGGACGTTAACTATTTTCAAAACAACATTTTTCTGATTTTTTAGCCGTCAAAAACCCACTTTCCCTATATATTCAATGTAAATTTAGGTCAAACTGGACGATTTTCAAACTACTAGGAAACGAAAACGAGTATGGGTACCCCATTTTTTCTTTTTATATTTCAATGTAAATCAGTCATCGTCAATTAGTTCGACTTGACCTTAAATGAGGCAGTGCTCACAAGATAAATAAATACGGTTATATCTGTTACATTTCGAAAAAAAAGAAAAAAAAATAAATAGAAAAACTCCTTTTTATTAACGTGTTTACTTGAAGTTTGCAATAAACAGTATGTGACAATTGTTAGAAAGAATTTTCATTGATTTCAGTGGTTGCTCTGTAAAACATTATTAGTGTTTTAGCGTTTTCCAATATTTCTTATACATTTTTTCTTCGTAAGAACCTTCTTGTTGAAAAACTATTACTTGAAAGTCCAATCAGACATGCAGCTTCAAATTGCTAAAACTAGAAACATAGAGTCAAAATGCTAAAAAAATAGAAACATAGCGTCAATATACCTGAAATTAGAAACAAAGCTAAAAATACACTGAATATATTCTCAAAATCATGCGATCGTTATATCCAATGAAATTAATAGGAACTTCAGCATGTGAAATATATCAAAATAATTGCATTCCTCGCCTCTTACGTGTCATCGATAACCACAAAAGAAAAAAAGTGTACAATGATGTACGAAATATTTGTTTTGATAATATATTGTACATTGTCCTTTTTTGTTAAAGATTTTTGTGCATATGGATCAAGTAACCGGGTTTGTTGCGTCAATCAAATCTTTTAAAAGGATGCAATAAATATTTCAAAATAAACTGAGTAAAATGATACGAAATTATGCACCTTCAGGTCAGATGTACATAAAAACTGCACAATAACCTTGACTTAACCATCGTAAACTAGTTTAGATTTGAGTATGAATTTTCCTAATATAAATAAAGATAATCAATTAGAAGGCTAACTTTGTTCAGAGAAGTGGTCATGACTTAAAAAAAAAGAAAAGCCTTTTGTTCCTTGCTAATCTCTGACATCCTTTTGGTTTTATATTTGCAAACCTTAAATCACAATCTACTGTCGAGATTTCCTTTTGGTAATTTCAATTCTAATACTACTAAAATAAGAGTTTCAAAATATGAGTCTTTGCTGCTATAATGCAGAAGCAAACACCTCAGTATTCATTTATCAGAAGAGTGAGCGCACTGGAACTGCATTTCTGACCTAGTGAATAAAAAGTTTCGAAATTTGTATTATTTCACATGGATAATATGGTATACCTCATTTTGGATTCACAAGCTCAGTTGTTTAGTAGTCTGTTCTGTAAGTAGGGAGTTGTAAGGAAAGAAGCAGGATTACTCGAAGCATTAGCAGCAGATCCAAGGGTTTATGACTTAAAAAATAGTGTACACTTGTAAAAAATGACAAAAACTTGTCTGGGGCCCCTTCTGCTGGGATTCCCCATTTCCGACGGCTAGATCATTTGTTGGAAAGCTAATCAGCTATCTTGACCCTCGTAGTTTTCAAACACCAAACGTGTCTAATTGCAATTGTTCAGTACCTATCAGTTAATTTCAAATTTTCTATACTCCAAAATATGGGTAAACAAATACAAAGTTCTAAATGTATTTAGTGGACGAAAAAAGAAAGTTCTAAATCTAAATTGGTTTCAAAAGTTAGGAGTTTGTTGTCATAATCATTGCATGATCTCTTCTTGGTCTGGTGGAGTCGTTACCCTGTGATGATGTCCTATAAAAAGAGGTATGATGGAGTCGTTACCCTGTGATGATGTCCTGTAAAAAGAGGTCTGGTGGAGTCGTTAGCCTGTGATGATGTCCTGTAAAAAAAGATCTAATGTAATCGTTACCCTGTAATGATGTCGTGTAAAAAGAAACTTAATTGAGACGAATTTAGATTTAAAAATCTGGCTAATTTTATATTATTGAATTAAGAATTTAATGTTTTATGTACATTAATTGTAAAAAATGCCGAATTGCATTCAAGTTTTAAATTTTAAACAGTCTAATTGAAGAATTACGGATCGTATATGATATACAGTATATAACCACTCTTTCTTTATTGTATACATCATGTCTGACTGGTGAAATATTGCGATGCCTGGTCATTTGTACTAATAACTTGCCATTTTTCTTATTTTTCAAAACCGACAAATTTTGAACAAGTTTTGCAATAATGGTAGCTACAACTGATGGGGTATAAAAAACAAGTAAAAATATAACCTGTGATATGTAGGTGTCTTGACTTACATAGTTTTTACGTGATAATGAAATGTATTTTATTCAATATATTTAATCTTGATAAGTAGGGATCTCCAATTTAGGAGACATAAATTCGAAAAAGGCTGTCTTAATTCGATACGTATCGTAATACGAAAGTCATTTACCTTGACTTTAAACAAAAAACATCCATAAATATCCAAAGATAGTACCATATTATATGTACAAATATTCACAATAATTCTGTTACATTTTTTTATATTAACCCTTTTTTCTATTTCTAGTTTGTTCAGACATGTTACGCACGCTAAAACATGGACGTATTGACATCCCACTTAGCAATATGAATAAAATAATTTGAAATAAGCTGTGTATAGATATAAACAGTCTATGGTACAGTAAGAAAAAAATACATATATAAAAGGAAAAAAAAACAACTGAAATATAAAATGAAAACAAAACAATTGAAAACGATAATAGAGAAAAAATAGAGAGACACCCAAATAAACACTTTTAACGTGAAAAAGTAAAAACAGAAAAACGATCTTTCCTACTAATAGCTGCTATTCTTGGATCATATCATCCTCGGTTACGCCTTTATTAAGGGGAAATATTATACAATTATGCCTTTTGTATTGCTGAATACGCCTTTTTATTTACATTGAAACACAGATGTTCACCTCGACCGATGGTCTCTGTGAATATTGGTTTACAGGTAAAAAGCTTCACGTTTGCAAAAGGCCATAATTGTATAATATCCCTCAATAATTAGAGAAAATAACATAAATTTAATTTATCATTCATCTATATCTCTGTGTTGGTTTTATTTGAAGATTCCCTGTTCTTGTACACACATTTTTCTGAAACGATAAACAAAACTGTAATCACGATCTCAAAACAATTTTGTCACTGATAATATCGTTATAAAGTTTTTATAAATTTTCTGCATTTGTTTAATTTAATGACCATTTCTTACATCCTATATCCCGAAGGGCAGTTATAAATATCTAAGAATGATTTTCTACATTTTTCTGTT
Organism: Modiolus philippinarum; assembly: GCA_002080025.1. Taxonomy (NCBI): domain Eukaryota; kingdom Metazoa; phylum Mollusca; class Bivalvia; order Mytilida; family Modiolidae; genus Modiolus; species Modiolus philippinarum. Next base: position 72,924 of record MJUU01044346.1, on the reverse strand, counting down.
TTATAAGGTACAAAGAAAATTGATATTAAAATGATGAAAAACTTCGGTATATCTACATTTTGATAATGAAAAACTGTAAAATAAAACTAGAAAACTGTGAGCAGAGCTCACTAATATATACCCCAGCAACCCCGTTTGAACCAAGAAATAAAAAAAAAATCAACAAATTGAACAATCAAATCAAAACAAAATTTTAAAATAGATGGTGCACAATGGCAAAATGCACTGTACATTCAGTGAAAGTTTCATTGAATTTCACCAAGTGGTCTTAGAAAAGTTGTCTCCTTTTTTTCATGTGCATATAAGGCTTTCGTATCACGGAGATATGTTGCATTCTTTTATTCCGCAGGTTCATGAAGGCAACCCTGTTCGAATCTCCTTCACAAACACATTTTCATGACCCTGGGACTAATATATATATGTGTCCAGCATGACCTTATTGCGCTTTGGAACTTATAGTAACAAATTATGATTTACGAATTTGAAGTGTAATAATTTGCGACGTGTGACAACTCCAAGCAAGAATTTGCTGACGAAAAACAATTCACCCAAGGCGTATTAGAATAGATTTATTATTTTCGCCCCTTTGATTAAGGATTTAATGTGCTGCACCGTCGGTGAGAAGCAAAAAAAATCAACAGACCACATTTATCTGGTGTAGCTGTACAATTAGTCTTGTTGTCCCTGTACTTACTATTTGATGAAACATTTAGATTTATTTACTTTATAAATGACACAGATTTTTGATCAACTTTCTGACAAAAAGCAACGGATTCTCAATAAACTTTCTTTCCCTTGAATATGATGCCAACCCATATATATATGAGGTCCATGGATTATTGACAAGGATCCATTTAATTGGCTTTGCATGGGGTCCAATAAACGTGAAGATTCTACACACATACATCTCACTAATACGACCGATGTCTACTGAAATACATGATGATTCTTTACCAAACCCATTTGGAAGTTTTGAGTTTAATATTTTCCGTAGTGCGACACTGTTTAACTAGCATGCTAGGCTTCTTAAGCTAAAATTAGCGGCGAACACCCATTGATGCATCTTTAAAACAATTGCTTCCTTTCCAAGATTGTGGTCAAAAGTTAGTAGTCTACCGGTATTGGGTTTTGTTCCTGTTTTATTACATTGTAGAGAAATGGGGCAGAGACAAAGGAGGTTTGGGTGCCCATGAATCGCTTAAACAGTACCTCTGGCTTTTGCTAGTGCCATTACTTAGTCCGACTATACCGAATTCGTTGTTTTGTTTTGTTTTGGGTCGTTTTAACCTGGATATGGGATGTTATCACCTTGACATTTACCCCGTTTCCTTTCTTTTTCATATTTATGTTTTTCTTGTGTTTTTATGTCACCCCAGACAACGTCGGGGTGACATGTTGTTATTCTATGTTTCTTCTGATTATTATTCTTTTTTTTCTTCTTCTTATTCTTCCAATTATTCTTGTCCGAGCGATTATTTGAAATGACTGGACCAATTGATTTCAAACTTGGTACAAAGTTGGATCACCATCTGAAGTTGTATGCTGTGTGTTTAAAATTTTCAAAATGGCCGCCATTTTCAAGATGGCCGCCACTTTACGCTGAAAAATATGGGATTCTATATCTCAGGTACTGCTAATAGGAATTAGTTCATATTTTATAATAATGTTCAGTAAGATGAGAGGAAGAAATCTATGCGACAAAAATTTTCAAAATGGCCGCCATTTCAAAGATGGCTGCCAAAATACGTAAAAAGTTCGACTTTGTCCAATTTCAACGAAAATTGATTTCTAGGTAGATTTTGAGGCTGCGAATCAGATGGAATCATCGAATGGGGAGTTTGGGGTGACATCGGCTATTGCTTGCAATTGCAAATCTAGTTTATTTTGTGTTTTTATTGTGCAGTTCCCTGGTGGATTATGACCAGTGTAATTGTAATTTTCAGACATTGTAGATGTTTCCTATTATTTTTGTTTATTTAATTTAACAAAGTATTTTCAATAAAAATTCGCTTTGATAATTTAAAAAATGAAGAATGAATTTCAAGCTGTCAAATAATATTGCAATCCACACAGTGGAAAATCATGCACATAACATTATCATATGTTTCAGACCAAATTTCTGTCAGGTGTTTTAAGTATTTGATGTTTTCGTGTGAAAAGATCTTGATTAAATCATCGTAAAAGAACGATTAAAAACGAATTTAATCCTATTTATTGTGACAACAAAATCCAACCCATCTCTTTACATGTGCATCGTAAATGAGACAAACTGCGTGAAAAAAAGCTTTAAGTGATTTTAGATTAGCCGATGTACTTAAATGAACAAAACAACATAACCTTTAAAAAATTCATATCAAATTAGACATACCTTAAATAAAAGTAAGATTATGTAAACTTGTGATGACGTAAAAGAATCAAATTACAAAAACAGGATAACAGCAAACACCTATCAATGGCCAGGAACTACAATCGCATGCCACAATTTACAAGCAAACTGCACCAAAACTACATTGTGTACAATCTATGTAATTTTATACCAATACAAAGTTTTTAATTTTGACATTTCAATACTTGAATATTTTGCTCATCAACAGTAATACTTAATATATTTATTGGCCATTTTTTTCTAGCTCGCCAGAGATTGGAAAAAAAAGTTCTGTTCTGAAAATAAAATGCACCAAAATTTACAATTGTAAAAAAAATATAATAAAGCAAAGAAACATTTGGATGTTGTTGTTCTTCATTTTTGAATCATACATGTAGAAAATTCAAATTTATAAAAAGTACCAAAGTATTTGAAAGTCATCGTTTTTGGTCATTTTTTGCAAAAGTTTCTTTGTTCAGGATGGTCACTCCTCAGGTTTTTGAAATTGCTTCTGACTTTCGGAACTCTCTTACTTTATTCACCATGATGCATTGGATAACTTGAACACTGACCCCGCTTTCTTTTCAAAATACTATTGTGTACATCTTTGGTACACTTATGACAAAAAATGATAAAATTCTTGATATTCCTTCATTGTACATGAAAGGATTATTGCCTAAATCCAAAGTGAATGAAAAGTCTAGAGAACTTTTCCTCCAAAACTTCAGGGGCATATATCCCCAAAACAGGCACACTGACCTATCAATATTGTTTGCTGAAAATGATATATGATCGAGTTTTAATGATTAAAAATAATAATTTTAAAACCTTGATATACAAAAACTTGACGTGACCATCCTTAAATGCACTAAGAAGCAGAGCCAGCAAACGACGCATTGGTTTTGAATGAACGCAGTACTTATGGAAGAGACACAAATTGATAAAAAATTGTAGATATCACTAGAGAAATTATCATTTGCAATATATTTCTTCTTCAAGCTTTACCAATATTTTTTTATCTTTCATAATGTTAAGAAGTTACATTATGTTTTCCAAATAAAAAAATGCGAAGTATGAACTGACTTTTTAAGTTATTCCCTCTTATTGTCGGTATCCACACAATTTTTTCGTTCGTGGTCAGGTTTTCCGTATTATGACCTAACTACTCCGCATATAAAAATGATTCAATAAGGTCGCGTTCTTCATATTTGTACGCAGAGCTCTGGAACCAGTCCAGTTGCCGGGTGAAATGCCTCAAAACATGGCCCATTATATTTTAATATTTTGGGAAAAATTTTACTTTCAAATGATGATTTCTTTTTTTTTTTACATATACTGATAATTATAGAAAATCATATATTTCTTCATTGTACTTTACTACATTATTTTCTGGCGCCACATGACATGAAAAAAGATCCATTTCCGGAATCAAAATATCATCATTGATACACGATATGTTATTGAAGGGTGTGTAATTTGTTGCAAAATCATTACTTCTGTATTGAGATATGTTTTGAGAGCTTCAAGGTCAACATGACGTTATAAACACTATTGCACGGACATCAATATTAGTGGATTAAATATCAACCAAACGATATTAACAAATCGGAAAAGAACAACAAATTTGTCAAGAATACAATCTTAATAATGAAAAATGATAAATAAAAACATCAAAATCTACAGTATAAAAAAAAAAAAATTAAAATGAAGTTTACAGATAGGGTTCACAAGAATAACTGAATAAATAACTTAACAAATCGATGTGTACCTAAAGAGGAGGACGATTTAAAGATCTTGGGAGGAATAAGTATAACTTGTTGACCGATGAAGAAGATTATGTGCATCTTATCTGCACTAAATAAACTGGAAATGATACAAGCAGAATAACTCTTGAGAACTGAAACCGGATTAATTATCTCGACAATAGTGACATTCAAGGTTTTTGGAAATAACCCACCGTTTTCCTTCATATACATTTCTAAGCTTATTATGAAATGTGTTCATTTTTAAGTGATTTTTGTTTGACAGGCATAAATTGCAGTCTCAAAAAGTACCATACCAGCTTAATGTCCAACCCTACTGCTTCTGTCACTTCAGACGTTATGTCCATCTCACTGAAGGATGCTATCAAAACCAGACTCAGAATTCCTCAACGTAACAAACATACAGATTTCTTTATACATATACAACAACAGATTTTTTTCCTGAATTTGGACAGAAAACCGGCACGTCTATTCTACCATTCTGTTCATTGCTGTTCTAATCGCTAGAACGAAAAAGTAACGCCAATGTCAATCGCTAACTAAAGGTTGAAGGTTAGCGAAAGCGAGTCCTTTCTGACGATCAACTGATGTGGTATTCAAACTACTGGTGCTTTGTTTTTGTGGTTTAAGATTTAAGTTTGTTTATTGATACTTCTCTTATAGTTTCTTTGTTTTTCTAGTGTGGTCTCTCTATATTATTTTTGCATGTTTCTGGAATTTGGAAAGGACATTGTTCCATTTGTTGTGTCAGTATCCGTTTAACTTCGAAAATTAGATATAAAGTACTTTGTACATTTGTATTTTAATTATTGTTGCACTTCTATTTGCTCTGAAATCTGATAGCTTGGGAGTTTAATACTTGGAGTGAAATTTATACATGCATTTATGGAATGAAAATATGAATTAAAAATAATTTGCATGCAAAATGACCCTCCTTCTATAACGTCAATCAATGTTTTAATTTGTTTACGAGTGAGTAACGATGGAAGATAAACAAATAATTTTTAAATTCAAACCGAATAATAAAAAAAAAAATAGTAACACAATTTTCTTATTTTTTACTTATAGGTACAAAGCTTGTATTAATGTTTTTGAAGAGGAAGGAACACTGATAGTCTTGGTAAAATGGCCAAAAGGAAAACAGACAATACATGGATGTACCTTGCGATCCCATTGCTACTCTGTTTGGGGATAGAGTTAGTAAATGCTGGTGGTGTTTTCACATGGTTACAGAGGGACAGATTTGACGAAATCGTGGGGAAATATATCAATAAGGTGAAGGGATATAACTGTGCTCCAATGTCAAAAGCGGATATGACTATGAGAGACGATATAGTCACACAAATTCCAAAGGCAAATGAACTCCGCAGTAAAATTTTCTATAAAAACAGGACCGCATTGGTTCATATGCACAACATGGCATTAAATAGGGCTTATTTTATGAGTTATATTTTACAAAAACTGAACAAAACAGAAGACTATTCAATACAGCCAAATATTCATTACCTGTATATGTCCGTAACGGCTGACGTAAACGCGCATCCTTACACCATTAATGGGTCTTCAATAATTTTTGATCAGGACACATATTACCCGAATTGGTTAACAAATCTTGATTTTAATAGTACAATACCATTGTTTGGTGTGAAAGGCTATCGTATCGACAATACTTTTGCTCAAGGAAATTTTATTCGAGAACCAAATAGAAGGGTTGTCATGGCTACGGATATTGGTGCCGGAAATAACAAGAATTATACTTTGGAGAATTATAAGATGAATCCTTGGTACCAGTTTTGGTTACCAGATAAAGAAGGAGGTCAGGATTCGAACAAGTTCACTTACGCTGTTGGTATCAAATACTCCAATACCACTGGAAAATTTATCACAGATGATTTTGACGTTATGAACTTTTTTGGTCCCAATTTGCCAAAGCAATCCGAAAAAGATATGTCGAAAATGCCAGTTAGATTCACAACACCTTATTTTGATTGTGGAAGATCCAATACCTGGAAAATTAGTGCAGTATCCCCAATTGTGGATTTCTTTCCAAGATATTCTAATTTTACACATATGAGGCGTTCAAGGTAAGAGTAACATTAATCATCTGAATATAGTCCTCAGAAGTAGTAGAACCTATATCAGTTTTCAAAAACACAAAAACGGCATTCAAATTCAAAAAGTTTACAAATTCCATCATGTGAGACAGGATACAGAAAAGAATCTCTTTTCCCTAGAACAATAACAGACTGGAACAAATTTCCAGAAAATATAATCAACATTACTTCACTTAAATATCTTTGAGTTTCTGGTCTTCCAAACGTTTAGATTTTATCTGCACTGAAGAGACATAAGTTGTCGAAATGCGCATATGCAGAAAGTAAATTCATAGTAACTTCGGTATTTAGTTATTTGAATCTTTCAAATCCCATATCTGAACTGAAATATCAATTTCGTTTTTTTTTCTTCTATTGTAAATATTTTCTATTCTATTGACATTTTTATCCTTCATTGAATTAATTACATATTTTGTTTCCTTTTTATATGCTAGTCTTGTTGTTCGTGTACCTTCTATGTGACATAATCTTCACCTTATTGAAGGTGGTCATTACATTGTATAATAGAAAAGAACTTTTCGGTGTAAAATTTCCATTCACAGCTTTCTTTACTCAATATTGAATTTTCTTTACATTTAGCTGTTGGTTTATTTCCACATTTTACCAAATATATTCAACATAAAGTTTTGTTTAATCTTTAAAGTTTTTATCAAGCTTACATACAAATATGACTTTCGGAACAGCTAGGGTAATTCGCCAGGTTTCTAAAGAATCTATGGCGTTTTTGCACGCGTCTGCGTACTTTTTTCCCTATATTATTAGTCTGTGGTCTAGAATTATTTTATGTGCACCCACACTTCCAAACCACACCGTTTTTGGTCCTTTGGTCCTTCTTTGCCACTTCTTTTATAAATAAAACATGTTAACATGAATATAAAATGCACACATAGACAGGATAGGGCCATTTTTCTAATTCACTACTCAAAATTCTTTTATTTTCGCTGTAACTTAAATTTCATCTCGAATCAAAGGATGCAGACAGGCGAATTTTAGAGATTTGTATGAATTATTCGGATTTCTCGGTTTTCATTCTTTATTCCAGTTTGATATATTTTACCCCATAACACCCCAGCTTCTTGTCATCAAGAGCTTTAGAAGCGTTATTACGCATCAAAAGCTTTAAATAGAAGCGTTATTACGCATCAAAAGCTTTAGAAGCGTTATTACGCAATAATTATCTTGTTATTTCGAATTAAAAATATCTTTCTCTTTTTTTTCTCGGAAAAACAAAACTTATTGCGTTATAGCGCGATAATTATCTCGTTTGAACGCAATAGTTATCGCGTTATTACGCAATAATTATCTCGTTATTTCGAATTAAAAATATTTTTATTGGAAAAACAAAAACTTATTGCATTATAACGGGATAAGTATCTCGTTTGAACGCAATAATTATCCCGTTATTACGCAATAATTATCTCTTTATGTCGAATTGAAAAATATTTTTATCGGAAAAACAGAACTTATTGCGTCATAACGCGAAAATTCGTTTGTGTAAAAAAAATAAGGTACCCAACAGCCATGTACATTCATTTCTCGGCCCCTACACCTATCCAGTGCGTTTCGGCAGCTTTTCGTAAATAGATGAAATGGATGATATTCTTTAAAGTTGCTTTTATTTTTGTGGTCTTAAGTCTGCCTCATCAGGGAGTACTTTGAATAATAATGTAGTCAAATAATTCTTTTGCCTATCGAAAACAAGGGGAGTTTCATTAACAGGCTAACAATCATTATTTATATATAAAAAAAAGAAAAAAAAAAAAAACAACGTTTAACAACTTATTAAAATGCTCCAAGCACATTAACATATACTAACTCGTTCCCACGACATACTAAGTCGTGGCCACAAGATACTCATACACCATGATGCCTTCAACAACGAGTTTTTCTCGTACTCATAGCTATCACGTGGTCACGACTTAGTATGTCGTTGCCACGACTTAGTATCTCGTGGCCACGACTTAGTATCGCGCGGGAACGACATAGCTTTACTGAACGAGTTCGCCAATGTATTGATTATGTTCTACTTCCGAAAGTGAAATGTCAAGACGCTTTCTGCTCGACATTTCAGATTTAATCAATAATATCATTCATCACATTGACACATCCTAAATTGATATTTGTATTTGATGAATTATGCTGTACCGGCGCGCATTATTAAGACATACTAGATGTGTGAAACTGTTTACTAACCAGATAGGGGAGCAAGACCTTTTCTGTTAATATGTTTTGGGCATTTTCAGTCGGTTATTAAACGTTTTTGGTGAAATAAATCAGTTGTTAACTGTTTTTGGACCTTTTGATTTTTTCTGTTCTGTTAAAAGAGGTATGGCCATTTACCCGTGAATTTATTTTATTCAGCATAGTAATTTTGCGAATGCAGTAAATCTTTTCGAAAACTCTTCCAACAGGTCACATGCTACACACACTGTCACAATTCAAAAGCATTTTCATACATTTAGTAAAAAGATTTAGCCACTGAACTTGCCACTTGAATACAATTTTGACGATATTTGTACTTAAGTTTTTGCTTTGGTTCTCGGTGTCCTTTGAGTAGTACCATCCTCTCAAACACTGTAAAATACCAAAAATTGACACAAAAGGCTTTTTACAGCAATATTCAACTGCAAGTATTCCAGAAAACATACAAGTGTGGCATTTATTAATTTCATTTTCGAGAAGTACACGTACCAGAGACCATCCTACATGATTATTGACAACATTTGAACATAGTCTGAAAATGACCAAATAGAGGAACAAAATTCACGCCTAAATGGCCATACTTTTACTTTGTGTAAACTGTTCAAGAGAAATAAAAGCACTGTTTGCTGTTAATGAGGTGGGGGTTGGATGGGGGCCATTTTATGTTAATGTGTTTGGAGCATTTTCAGATTGTTGTCAACTGTTTTTTTTTGGTGATTAAAGATTGTTAGCCTGTTAATGGAACTCCCCTTGCTTTCGATAGGAATAAACATTATTTGACTATATTATTCAAACTATTGTTTGTTTCAAGGGACCCCTGATGAGGAAGACTTGAGACCACAAAAATAAAAGCAACTCAAAAGAATTTCATCCGTTTCATCTATTTACGAAAAGCTGTCGAAACACAATGGTGTAGGGGCCGAAAAAGTAATGTGCGTGGCTGTTTGGTAATCTATTTTTATACAAACGATTATTGTTTTATTGTGTTATTGTAATAAGTTTTGTTTTTCCGAGAAAAAATATTCTTAATTCGAAATAACGAGATAATTATTGTGTAATAATGAGATAACTATTGCGTTCAAACGATATAATTATTGCGTTATAACGCAATAAGTTTTGTTTTTCCGAGAAAAAATATTTTTAATTCGAAATAACGAGATAATTATTGCATAATAACGAGAAAACTATTGCGTTCAAACGAGATAATTATCGCTTTTTAACGCAATAAGTTTTGCCAAGAAAGATATTTTCAATTCGAAACAACGAGATTATTATTGCGTAATAACGAGATAACTATTCCGTTCAAACGAAATCACTATTCCGTTCAAACAAGATAACTATTCCGTTCAAACGAGATAATTATCGCGTTATAACGCAATGTTTTGTTTTTCCGAGAAAAAATAAATTCGAAATAACGAGATAATTATCGCGTTATAACGCAATAACTTTTGTTTTGCCGATTAAAATAGTTTTAATTCGAAATAACGAGATAATTTTGTTTTTGTGAGATTTTTTTACCGAGAAATAAAAAAAACTAGAGGCTCCCAGGAGCCTGTATCGCTCACCTGGCTTTCAGTTGCCACAATTGTGGTAACATTGTAAGTTATACAGTTGATCATCAGTCTCTCAAACTTTAGTACCTCCAACACCACCAATATCTTGAACAGTATTTAAAGTCTGATCATGTTGTACTAACTATTTTTCTTTTTTGGGCTGGACATCATTTTGTAAATGGTGGTCAAAAAACAATTTTCCCGCCTTTTTTGGCAACCATTTTGAAAATGGCAGTCAGCAAACAATTTTCAACCTAAGTTTTGAAGTTGTGACATCAATACCTATTTGGAAACCAAATTTCACTGAAGTCAGACATTTAATTTTCCCGCCTTTTTTAGTGGCCATTTTGAAAACGGCAGTCACTTATAATTTTCAACATCGATTTTGAAGTTGCAACATCAATACCTATTTGGAAACCAAATTTCATTGAAATTGGACTATGGTGAAATTTCCCACCTTTTTTGGCGACCATTTTGAAAATGGTGGTCAACGAACAATTGTTAACATCTGTTTTGAAGTTGTGACATCAATACCTATTTGGAAACCAAATTTTATTGAAATCGGACAATGTTGAATTTTCCCGCCTTTTTGGCGGCCATTTTGAAAATGGCAGTCAACAAACAATTTTTGACATCAGTTTTGAAGTTGCAACATCAATACCTATTTGGAAACCAAATTTCATTGAAATAAGACAATGTTGAATTTTCCCGCTTTTTTTGGTGGCCATTTTGAAAATGGCGGTCAAGAAACAATTTTCAACACAGGTTTTGAAGTTGCAACATCAATAGCTATTTGGAAACCAAATTTCATTGAATTCCGACAATGTGAATTTTCCCGCCTTTTTTAGCGGCCATTTTGAAAATGGCGGTCAACGAACAATTGTTAACATCTGTTTTGAAGTTGTGACATCAATACCTATTTAGAAACCAAATTTCATTGAAATCGGACAATGTTGAATTTCCTCCCTTTTTTGGCGGCCACTTTGAAAATGGCGGTCAACGAACAATTTTTGACATCAGTTTTGAAGTTGCATCATCAATACCTATTTGGACACCAAATTTCGTTGAAATAGGACAATGTTGAATTTTCCCGCGTTTTTTGGCAGCCATTTTGAAAATGGTGGTCAACGAACAATTTTCAACACAGGTTTTGAAGTTGCAACATCAATATCTATTTGGAAACCAAATTTCATTGAATTCCGACAATGTTGAATTTTCCCGCCTTTTTTGGCGGCCATTTTGAAAATGGCGGTCAACGAACAATTGTTAACATCTGTTTTGAAGTTGTGACATCAATACCTATTTGGAAACCAAATTTCATTGAAATCGGACAATGTTGAATTTTCCCGCCTTTGTTGGTGGCCATTTTGAAAATGGCGGTCAACGAACAATTTTTTGAAGTCACCACAGCATGGCAAACATTTCATCATGTTACACTTAATCTTCATCTTCAAAGTTTTGGAAATAAAAGACGAAAAATACAAAATTGAAAAATTCGATGAAAAAAGGGCAATAACTTCTACAAGGGTTTATTGATTTTCTTCAAAATTTTAGGGTGGGTAGATCTTGATATGCTGAACTTTTTTTGCAATTACATTTGACCTGTATCTGTTACACTTTTTGAAATAAAAAATAAAAAATGCAAAAATTTTGAAAATTTTATGGAAAAAGGGCTATAACTCCCAGACGGGTTTCAGATTTTCTTCAAAATTGCACAGTGGGTAGATCTCATCATGCTGATTATTTTTACCTGATGGCAGATTTTTGATATCTGTAATGGTTTTCGTGCAATTTGCAAAAAACAGCAATTTACCCCTATGTTCTATTTTTAGTAACAGCGGCCATGTTGTTTGGTCTACGGACATAAAAATCACAAACTTGAGAGAGCATACCCTGGTGATGATTCAGGCCAAGTTTGGTTAGTATTGGCCCAGTAGTTTCAGAGGAGAAGATTTTTGAATAAAAGTTAACGGACGGACGGACGACGGACGACGGACGGACGACGGACGGACGGACGACGGACGCTGAGTGATGGCAAAAGCTCACATGGCCTTTGGCCAGGTGAGCTAAAAATCTATTGACACTATCCGGCTTTCGTACAAATACCTAACGAAATTGATATATTCATATTTTGAATAACAAAAAACTGAGTTACTATGAATTTAGTTTCTGCATGTGGCCATTCAACAACTAATGTCTCTTCAATGCAGATCAAATCAAAACACCTGGAAGCGACGTAGAGTGGTATACGTGCAATGAAAAAAAGTATCAAACATAGATTTTGAAATATAATTTGAAAAAAAAGATTGATTGACCTTCAAATTCCCGTTTACACGATCACAGTTAATTGAACATTCAAATATTTTACCATTTATTCAAAATTTAGAAATTTCTGACGTTTTTTGAACTGCTAAGTAGGTTTTGATCATAGTATTTAAACATGCACGTGTCAAGGACGGGTTGATACATTATTGCTGCAGTAAGCTTAAATTTACAAAACGTATTATTACCCTTTAAAATTTACACAGTATTAGTTACTATAAACACTTCAATTTATTTTTAAAGACTGGTTATGGTTGAAGAGGTTAAAGTGTTGGTGATCTCTAGACCTAGTTTTGAGACATCCTTTCGGCAATAAGACGCTTGACCTTTAAAAAATTTGAAATGAAGTAAATCCATAATATAAAGGCCCTGTCAAACTATAACGCACAGCACCAACGTGTGCCCCGCGTGTGAGAATATATTAGTACACGCTTGGGAGCGTTGTATAAGTTAGAGGCACGTTCGTAACAAGTTACAAACACGTCGACACACGTTGGGTGCGTCGGAAAATTTTGAACATGCTCAAATTTTCACGACGTCCGCCAACGTGTTTTTGATAAATTATGCAGACGTTAGACGAACGCAAGAGGTGCGTTATGCACGGAATATGTGTGATAGAAAGTACTTTCTCGAAAGTTGTGTTAAACGTGTAGATAACGCACACTGGGCGTCATGGTAGGTGTCAAACCACCAATTTAGCCAATCAGCACTTAGAACAAATGAAAAATAGATCTTTTAGAATCCAAATATAACTTTGAATTCATGCACCTTTAATAATAAATGTGTGAATGAAATAAATGATACACCTGTTTGAACATAAATGTATCAGGCTTATTTTGAGACCAAGGTTAATTGACTAGAATGATCCTTTGAATACTTATCATAGGGGTTTTCCGGTATACTATGAATGTGTAATGTTTTGGTCGTAATGGTGTATATTTATAGATAGGGTTTTTCCAACATTCGGAACTCTCTTGGAAGGCTTTAAAGGTATGCTGAAATTTTTATATGATGTTGACGAGATGTGCACCTTTCGGAAAATATATGCTTTCATACAAGTTAAACTTAAGATAAATTGAATATGGGGAATTTCAGTTGAAAATGTTAAAGAAATGAATTGGTGGTTTCTAACCTGGTAAGTAAGGATTAACGTATTACCCGATGTTTTAATATAAAAATAATGGTTAAAGTACAAGACAAAATTCCAAAGTAATGTAAATATGTGATTTATTTCAGTATCATTCTGACATATTTCTTTGATTTTTTTTATATATCCTGCAAATCTGTTGTAATTTTCGGTGGCATTTCTATCCATTTCTACATTATGGATGCGTTCGGTATACGTACGTAAAGTACGCTATTTAAATGCCTTTGCAACGTTGTCATACTCTGTCACACGTTTTGTGAGAGTTGCATACAAGTTATGGATAAGCTTTCCGTGCGTTGTATGCCGTTAGCCTGACGCTATGAATGCGTCCAACAAGAGAATTTCTTCAATTTCTTCGGCGTGAACCAACGTTCTTATAAAAATTCGCGAACGTTGGCACACGTTGGTTAGAACATTATAGTGTGACAGGACCTTTAGCACAGTTATACCCTACTAATTTGTCTGGCTTTATGTCTTTACCCATTTTTTGATTTGCAATGAATTAATGTTTGCCGATACGTTGCTGTTAAACTTACCCTTATTTTGGTAAGAACACCTTCCTGTCTTGTTTCAATGCGGGAAAAAAAAAAACTTTTTGAAAACTTGCAATGTAAACATTTTTGTAAAGGAGTATCTACCCCGTGCAAAGCTCTACCCCTGGTTGATTTTGGCTTTACATTTAGATCATGTTGGTTATTTGTGCTCTATCAGTTTTTTTAACATCTTTGAGTGTATGGTCTTCCAATCGTATAGATTTTAAAATCTACACTGAAAGAGACATAAGTTGTCGAAATGGCTATATGCAGAAAATTTTACAGTAAATTCGGTATTTGATATCAAGTCAAAAGATTGGTAAAGATGAGTACAATGTAGTTTTCGTCTACTACGTCTTGCTTTACAATAATATGGAAAATGATTAATAAAGCCCTTCTTGACCAAGTCAGTATTGTAGTTTAACGTAAATTACAATTCTTTATTACACGCTTTCTAATTGTATGCTTAATATGACCGGAAGAATTTTTGTTTCACATCCCGGGAACAAACACAAAAAAGGAAAAAAAAATTGTAAACCGAACTGAAAACATCATGTATTTTTTCATTTAAAGCTGCAGTTCCCTTGAAGGAAGGTAGGTGGTTCCTGATTGAAACATCATTCTTACTTCATTATTCAATTCTATTTTTATTCAAACCTTTACAGATTTGTTGGAGTAGCCGTGATGGATATGGACTTTATGAAAATTGATTTCAATGCCTGTGGTGTCAGTGCCGGAAATCCTGGACCAAGTTTCTTGGCTGGAGTCGCAAGATGTAAACCACACACATCTGTAAGGAAATAATTGATTGTACCGATAACTAAAACAAAACTTTTATATAATATTACATAAGTAAGAAGAATTAATTTGAAGACACAGAACAAAAACAATTGCCTTAATAATGTTCATGGGATATTCTAATGCAATATTAATAAAACGGAGGATTTATTTGGTCAAAACTGACCGTCAGTTCCATCATCTACGATCATCTATGCACCCGAGACAGAGTATGTTCCCTGTCTAGTCTGGTTCCTTGTATGTTACAAATACAAAGGTCAAAAATAGAGTACAGAATCGTTCAATTGCATTAGAATCGCAATAACAGTACATTATTTGAATACCCGATGGCTTCAATCTTGATTTGAAGGTCAAAATATCCATTTACGTGCTCCTCTACGCATCGCTTGTAAACTGCATTTTGACCGTCAAATCTACTAATGACGCCTTCGGGTATTCAAATGAGGTATTGGTCTTGCTTAATTATTTCTCCCATTTGTTGTTAATACATATTTGAAAAATGATAAAAATGCACGTTATAGTAGTGACTGTCAAGATAATTAGATATATCATTTTCATTTAACTAAAGAAAAATGCACTCTCTAGGATAGAGTGACACACTCGTTGAATTTTTTATTCGCGCCAATTTATGTCTTGTTTGGATTAAGGAGTGACGATGTACAGGTCTGAAATATTTTATACTTTTGATTAATTCTATATAATCATTGAATCATTGCTTTTTTAAAACTTCAGCTTCAAGCTTTCAACATTGTATTGTTTGGATAAATCTTCTCCAGTTTCGTACACAGAGTAATATAAATAGCCAAATTTAAATTTCTATGAACTAGAAAAATAAATATTGGATTACAATTCCAACAAATGAACGTCTTAATCATATGCTGGATGATTAGCTGGAATTATTTGAAATTTCATTTTCATTGCAAATTCTTGTTGTCACGTGACGAAACCCTTTTAAGGTAGTAGACCTTCATTAAGCGATATAGCATTTTAAATCAACAAGATGTTTTGATATAGTCAGTTTCATCGATGGTATGCTAGGATCGATGGAAAAAAGAATGAAAATCATCTATGTTACTTAGAGGCTTAGAATATTTTTTATAAAAATGAATAAAACAAACGTGATTTTTAAGAGTTATTTCCCTTTACCTTGGTCAACTTCCTGAAACTTCTTTTTTCCTCACCATTTGAATTTTTAACAACAATATATTCTTTATGATAAAAGGTCTATTACAATAAATTTCACAAGTCTATTTGATACTTTTAGTGTAAACACAAGAGCGGCAAAGGATTCGGCCGAGGAGGATATACTTGCATCTGTAAGGGTAAATATTTTTATCCGATGGATATAAGCGGCCCTTATGATGGAAAAATGATAGAGATGTCAACAAACGAGGAATATGCAAATGGTTTCAACTGCATTCGCGGAGATCGTAAGTATCTAATAGTGGAAAGAAAGAACAATGACAAAAAACCTAAAATTGGTCAATGATAGAAACACAGAAAATTTCACATAGCCAACAAGGCTGATTTTTTTCCAATGAAAGATGGGTTATCAAGAAACATAATATTAATCACAAAGCATTAATATAGAAAGAAGAAACTAGAGTTATTCTGGCCTAGTGGGCCACGGATACCCCCCTGCCCCCACATCTATGAATTTTCTTAAACATCTATAGAAATTAAATTATTAAAAAACAAAATATAATGTGCACATCTATGATATGTTGCATAAAAGAGATAGACAACTTATCAAAAACCAAACGATGAAATGGAATGGTCTAAAATAATTGCAAAATCACGCAAAAGATAAAGTTCGTTTTTTTGTATAGCATTCTTTGTAAGATTACAGTATATTCTACATTTAACAATTATCAACAGTAGTGAATGACTCTTGATGTAAGATATAAAGCCCAATATCTAATACTGTTGTGTTTGAAACGTTCCTTTTGATAGGACGACTTTGAATTTTTCAGTGGTTTTAATCCTCGTTAACAATTCGAACTGTTAGCAACATCACTGCACATACTATTTTAAAATTGCCTCAAAACAA
>MJUU01044346.1:38275-55465 GCA_002080025.1 Modiolus philippinarum | reverse complement strand
CAGGATCAATTATTTGGAGAAGTGATAGCCAATGTCATGGCGGACCACCGAATATTGTCTAGTGGAATTTTCTTTGAACCAAACATTTTTGAAAACAGGGATGGATCGGTTAAAGAATTGTTTGGACCGTTCGCTTATATGGAAGGAGGTGTTGCTCGAGCTATAGATATGGCAGGATTACCGAGAAAATACATCTTTGAAACCTGGTATCAGAATATAAAATCTAGCTGGAAGACTAACACAGCCAAATTGAAAAAGTACAAAATGAATCAAATGGTTCGATCGGATGCTAAAGGAACCAGTGCTATCAAATTTGAATATTATCCGATCAGTTACTACGCACCTAAATATGAAGATGGTTTGTGGTCAAATCCAGTATTCAAATGTGACGGAATGGTGAACAACTGGGTTATAACGTATTCAATTCCGTTCTTCAGAAGAGACTATGTTGCTAAGAAAAATAGATTTGCGTAAGTAGAAGACCCCACTGCCCCCGAATATCTGAACATTTAGTTCAAATAGTGGGTTAATATCAAAGAGCAAACAACTGGATATGAAGCGGTGCTCAAACAACACGAGGTCAGAATTTACCTTTACAAATTAATACATACAAACAATACCTCTCCACCTTCACAAAAACTAAATGTTAATCGAATGTGTCAAAAAACAAATAAGGGATATTAGCCAAAATTACAAATGAACCAAACAGTAAACGATTGATAAGATAATCAAATTTCTAGCAAATCGTTGGCAGTTATCAATCTCCTGTTATTTTTTGTGCACTAACACAAATACACAAACTGATTTTTTATGGTAATTTAACCAATATTTAAGCTATGTCGTGTCAAGAACTAAGAAATTTCGTATAAGCAGTTGAAGCTTTGATTATGACACCTTTGCACCGTGTAGTGTCCATTTTCAGTATTGAAAACTAGAAAGTAGCACCGCAATATTTTCTACTGAAAATTTAAGTAAATGGTATAATTTTGTTTAAAAAAAACGAATGAAATACCTCTATTGAATTTATTCCATTTAAATTTTAATCTCTTTTCATCAGCCGATTTAATTTGGAACCGTACAATATCTAAATTTTTGTAATTCTGTTTAAAACTAAGGAGTATCTCCCTCACACAAAGCTCTGTCCTTAGCTTATTTTGGCTTTACATTTTAATCTTTTTGGTTATTTGTACTCTATCAGTTTTTAAACATCTTTGAGGTTATGGTCTTCCAAACATTTAGATTTTATCTGCACTGATGAGACATAAGTTGTCGAAATGCGCATATGCACAATTTAAATTCACAGTAACTTCGGTATTTAGTCATTTGTTACCACTGGGTCGATGCCAATGCTGGTGGACTGTTAGTCCCCGAGAGTATTCACCAACCCAGTAGTCAGTACTTCGGTGCTGACCTGAAAGCCGATTTCATTTGGAACCGTACAATATCAAATTTTTTGTAAATTCTGTTTAAAACTAAGGAGTATCTCCCTCACGCAAAGCTCTGTCCTTAGCTGATTTTGGCTTTACATTTTGATCTTTTTGGTTATTTGTTCTCTATAAGTTTTTAAACATCTTTGAGGTTATGGTATTCCAAACGTTTAGATTTTATCTGCACTGATTAGACATAAGTTGTCGAAATGCGCAAATGCAGTAACTTCGGTATTTAGTCATTCATTTCTAACAAAATAAGGACCACATATTTTACAACACACTTGCTTTTATTACTCTATAAATAAGCCGTTATCTATGTGATGACATCCAGTGGTGCATCCATTTAGAAAGTAGATTCTTGAGTTTAATTGTGATAAAATATAACAAAGTAGGAAAATTATATGAAGATGGAAACCCTGTAGAATAACACTGTTCCTGGCCTTTTCTGTAAAGAATCTGCACACTATTTTTTTTTATAAAAGATAAAATTATTTCACACCCGATTTGCCATAACTGATTTTTGCCACGACACTATGGCCATTAAATAATTTAGATAGGGGTCTTTCAGGAATTTGACCCTAGGATCTGATTACATGAAATGACATTGTGGTATAAATATAATTACAAGATGTAGAGTGACAACAAACACAAATTGTGCAGTAGTTAAGATACAAATATAAACAAGAAAATGGTTTCAAAATGTTTTGAAATCACCCGGTTGTTCACACCAACCTAGCTTTATATATAGTTCGGTTTCAATTTTTTTTGTAGCAGCCTTATTGATATGATAGCTATTTAACTATTGGTGCAAAATACTTAGACCTAAGTAAAGGGACGAAACTCTTTAAACAACGGCAGTAGAATACCGAAGGAACAAGGGAAGCGATGACT
Source organism: Modiolus philippinarum (assembly GCA_002080025.1). Lineage (NCBI taxonomy): Eukaryota > Metazoa > Mollusca > Bivalvia > Mytilida > Modiolidae > Modiolus > Modiolus philippinarum. The sequence goes on along the minus strand of MJUU01044346.1, from coordinate 53,144 downwards.
ACAAAAATCGAAGTCCAAAGACATGGCAAAAACGGTAACAGATAAAAACAAAGACAAAACAAGGACGAGAGACAGCTACAATGCACGGAAATAAAAAGAGAACATTAAGTGATTGTAAAATCACTTGTAAGTCTGTTTAAACATTTTCTAAGCCTTTAAAGGACAAAGCATTGATAAAACTGACTGTTTGAAACCCCTGACTGATTTAAGGGAGTTATCTCACTTAACCAAGGTCTTAAAATGCTGGAGTAATATGAATTTATCTTCGCTCTTCATTGCAGAGGTGTAATTACTGTTGATGTGCCTCTTGACAATCTGGAGATAAACCAATGTCCGCAGCCGTTTAGTGTTGCAAACGCCTTTAAAAATACAGCAAGATGTCACACAAAATCTACAGCAGTAAGTGTTTATATAATTGCTAGTTGTTTGTTTTAAATATTTATCGCATTATATTACAATGTAATAATATAAACGTAACATGTGTTAATATCAAATGTTACATTATTGAAAACAGTTGTACTTTCTTCAGAAGGCGAGAAATGTTCTTATGTTTCAAAAACGTTTGTACATTCTTCCAAAATGTAACTAAATTGAAGACGGATTTAAAAAAGCTTTTGTTAAGATATGCTCATATCTTCTATGTAGAAATCTGAAAACAAAACAGTCATTGCCAAAATTTAGAAAACAAAAACAATGAAATTTAGAATAATATGTATGTTTTCTCTACGCTTCTTTTTTTCTTAATGATAAAATGTGGCAAAAGAACCACACTGCATGTATTTTTATTGATACTACAAACGACATTTTACAATTGTTACAAGTCCATTGTTTGAGCAATAACAGTACATTATTTGACTTTTGAATGACATTGAGCGTAGCGTTAACTAGAGTTGAAGAAATTTTGACTGTTTTACTGGACAAGTGGAGCGGAGCCCTTGAACGAATTTAAAAAATGCTCTTCTCTTAGGATTATAGTCAAACAATTCCATATGTTTCCATTACACAAAAGTTGACAATACTAGATGAGAAGCCTACTCTTCAAAAGCATGTGCATGGACAATTGACACTCGGGACTTGACAGTCAGTGATAACCAATTAAATCGTTTCGAATTTATGTCACTTTTTCAAAGAAAACAAAGAAAGAAAAAAATGAGATAAAGAAAATATTAAGGGAAGACAATAATCTGGATATAATAAGGGAAGATCATATTTTCAAGATTTTTTTAAAACATATGATCAGTGACCCCCTATGTTTCATATTTCAGATTTAAATTAAACACATTTAATACTACAGTGTGTATATTTTTCACCAAAAGCGTAAATTTTATTATACCCCGCAAACGAAGTTTGAGGGTTTTAAGAATCACCATTGTCTGTCTGTCCGTCCGTAAGTCCGTCCGTCCCTTTTCGTGTCCGGAGCATAACTTCTGTACCTAGGATTATCAAACTTAGTGTGTGTATGCACCATTTAGGTCACTGTGACCTTGACTTTGAACTTTGACCTTTATGATAGTAAAACCATGTGCATTGCGTGTCCGGAGCAGAACATTTGTACTGTAGCACCTAGGATTATCAAACTTGGTGTGTGGATGCATGATGGGAAGGCGATGTGTTGCGTACCAAATTTAGGTCACTGTGACCTTGACTTTGAACTTTGACCTTTATAATAGTAAAACCATGTGCATTTCGTGTCCGGAGCACAACTTTTGGACCGTAGCACCTAGGATTATCAAACTTGATTTTTGGATGCATCATGGGAAGGCGATGTGTCACATACTAAATTTACACCTGGACTTTAGTGATGAAAAAAAAACCCCAAAAAACATGTGCTTATCCTGTTGGCAGCAGAACTTATGTAGCATTGCACCTAGAATTATTTACTTGGTATTTAGATGCATCATGGGAAGGTGATGTGTGATGTAGTAAATGTAGGTCACTGTGACCTTGACTTTGACCTTTGACATATATGATATTAAACCCTTGTTCATTTTGCGTCCAGAGCTTGGTAGAATCGTCTTTGTATCCACCTTATTATATAGTATTTAATGTATATGTATTACCTTATATGTAGTAGTAGATATGACATAATGAGAAAAAAACATGCAACTTCATTCTTGACAGGATTTATTTCTGTTAGATTTACTTACCAACAACTATGTGGTTGAAGGTAAAAATTTCAAATGACATGCCTTGGTACTCAATTGCAGATGCAGGGAGTATTAGTCTGGCTTTGCCGACAAATCTAGTTTACATACACAATTCTTAAGTTATATTTTCCCTTTATATATGTACCAGATAAAAACGGTTAAAATCTTGTTATATTCGAAAGTTTTTCCTGGAAAAATAAGTAAGGTGACTTACTAATTTTTACTAAAATTTTAAAATACATTTAATAAACTTTCAACGACAAAAAAATACGAACAAATCTATGTTCTTGTATCCCCCTCCCCCCGACCTACCTTCAAGCAAGGTTAAACGTTCACTAATAATAATTACTTTAAAAGAAACCTTAACACTTTGTATTTATAACAGCTGTATTCCTCTATTTTCAGTGTAAGGTGATTCCTGGATACCGGTTCTCACGTGGATCATATAGATGTAATTGCAAACAAGGATATGAATACCAATTTAATGATGGAAAGAACTTTATAGAAGGAAGCTTAGTGGAACTAGAATTTGAAAAGAGAGCAAAGGGGTTATTTAGTCGGTACGTGTTACTCAAACTTATATCATTTCTGCTTACCTTATTGGAGAAGCACTTTGTCATTAAAATCATTGTATATAAGATCTGACGACTTCACTCATCAAAGTGGTAAGCTTTAAAAGTAAAGAGACTCTTTATGTAATAAATTATGATTGCATAGCTGGCAGGAACTGACCTAACTATTTTGAAAAGATCCAAATCTTTAACTGAACAATTTCACAGAGTTCATAAATTAATCACCTCTTTATCCAACAATGTCTATGCACCGGTGTACGTGAAAGGCTAAATAATCATGTTCCTTGCAGCCTTGGAGCCAAAATAGGGTACTAGTATTTGCAATTTTGCAATATGTCAACGTACAACTGACATAAGACAGACGTTATATAGAAAGATCATTCCAGAAAGATTAAAAGTAAATCAAAAAAGAAAGAAAGAAATAGAAAGAGAGATACATCGCAGTTGCAATGGTCATGAAAGTTTAAGGAACCTTCTCATAATAAATACAAACAATGTAGAAAAAGAAGAAACAAGACTCGTTATCTTTCAATACCTCAATAAGAACGCACTGTACAGTGGCAATAGCATTGCATTCTTAAAATCACTGAAAAAAGAGGAAATAACAGGAAACACCTTTTAAGTATGTCTTTTTAAGTATAATATTTTAAAGATTTTTTCTATATATATTTCAGATTTGATTCTTTGGTATGTAGAGTACTAGGAGGTGCAGCAACAGTGACGTTAAGCTATGTAACAATAGCTATAGGATTACTATTATCATATTTTTATTTATAATACCGGTACATGTAGTTTGCTGGAGTAAATAACTTTATTCTTTCTGTCAATATTCGAGAAGGAGAGAAGTCTCCCATGAAGACTATAAAGTCTCCCATGAAGACTATAACTGAATAAGCAATGAAATTAGTCACGTTCAGGAAAGACAATCAATTTAAATTACATTAGTACATATGTAACAAGTGCTCTTTTTCTTATGTATTTCATCTGTTCATTTGTATACATTTTTTTGCTTTCAAATACTACTACTGTATCATTGCAATCCAGTTTTGCATGTATATTTATAAGGTTTACTATTGTATGTGTTAATAAAAAAAATATAAAAACAAATGATCACGGAAATCCAAACGATCTTTTTTTGAACATGAATTTTCGATGCTATATTTATACGATGAAATGTTTTACAAGTATGCTTAGCATCTTTGAAAATTTTGTTTAACTTGACAAGAAGTATAAATAATGAAAAAAAAATGAAGATAACAATCCCGTTTTTAATACGCAAAAATATAATACATGTTAAACAATCAACTTCAGTTCAAAAATTTGTAAACAGTATTCTTGTAAAAATCCACATCAGCCGCATTGAGTCATTTTCCTAAGGTGCTATACCTCATGTTCATTAAAACATACGTCATGTCTATCGTTTTCAAGGAATTCAAACATACGGTGTAAATAGTCATACTGAGAGGCGATACGGGTTATTACTATTTAAATGGCGGTTTTAATTCTGTGTTTTCAGCCATGTTTCCTCACATTTTTCTTTTCAAAGCACTTGCCTTTTTTCTGTGTTTCACGTTCATGTTTAAAAGAGGGTGTCATTAAGATGGGTTTATGATAATTCATTAAGATGGGATTATGATAAATTTCGACCATTATCCATAAATATACTTAGCATGAAATCGGAAAGAAATACCCGGTGTGATCCGGAATTTAAGAAAAACCAATTTCATAATTTTGGAATTTCCCTTTTCTTTGCGTAGTATTTCGGAAAGAACAAGTAATAATATATATAGATAGAAATAATTAAACACCTAAGTTACTGTGAATTTAATTTCTGCACATGCGCATTTCGACAGCTTATGTCTCTTCAGTGCAGATGTTTGGAAGACCATAAACTCAAAGATTTTTAAAAACTGACAGAAAGCAAATAACCAATATGATCTAAATGTAAAGCCAAAGTCGGCTAAGGACAGATCTTTGCATTAGGGAGATAGTTTTCAACATAATTTACAAAAATTTAGATATTGTAAGGTTCCAAATAAAATCGGCTTTCGGGTCAGCACCGAAGTACTGACTACTGGGCTGGTGAATACCGTCGGGGACTAACAGTCCACCAGCAGTAGCATCGACCCAGTGGTAAAAAATAATTAAATACCGAAGTTACTGTGAATTTAATTTCTGCATCTGCGCAATTCGACAACTTATGTCTCTTCAGTACAGATAAAATCTAAACATTTTAAATGTAAATTGATCTTAATAAAAAAATGTTACACAATAATGATAAAATTAAAGTTGCTATGGCTTATTTGGATTCGAGCACAAAAATTAATGTTTATCTCATCATTGCATTTAAGTAATTAACATGATAAAAGTAAATCAATTTTAAAATTCCTTTCCTTGTTTACGTATGTTTAACTGACAATCCTCCTCGTATGTTTTTTGCCGTTATGGTACCGATTATTAGTACCCAAGTGGGTAGTATCAGACCCCAAATACATTTTACACAACACCATGGATGTAATGGATATATAGTCTGGCCATAAATTCAACGCTACATTTCAAGACCCGAATCGTTCAATAAGATATTTGTAAATAAATAACACGATATTGTATCTTTGAAATCCAATTTCGAATCTATATCAGATGATATATATTTGTACTATTAGTACTGTCATAATTATTCACAATAGATTTACATAGTTTTTATTGTTTTACTGTTTTACATTATTGCACTTTTTGTATCAGCACATTTTCTTAACGAGTACCAAATAAAATACAATAGAAAATATTCAATTTTTGTTATTATTAAACATCACGGTTATTATAAGAACTATAGAATATATGTTCTAATGTAATTCGGTAAACGAATATAGCGAAGCGATTCGAAAGGAGGCAGAAAAAAAAAAGAAAAAAAAATCGAAAGAATGCATCGTTCAAGTTAAAATCTGATAAAAAGAGCTACATCCTTATAAAATTATGAAGTGAATCAGTTAATTTTATTTTGGACATTCAGATAATATGCAAATTGATTTTAATAAGCTAAGAGTAGGAAGTCTGCATTATGCCAGTAAAATACAAAAAAACCGAAGTTGCATAAAAACATTAAATTTCGTTATGCTGTTCACGTGTTACAAGGAGTAACCTCTCATCAGCAGCATTAAAATCAAATAATATGAAGAGCCATAATCCAAAAGTAGTAAAAAATGTACTCATTACCAAAAATATCAAAATAGGAGGCCAAATCCAGTACCAAGGACATCTACCGAGTGCCATACATAGAATGAAGCCTCAGTATTTTTAAGTGGTTAGAATTTGACAAGAACAGTAAATAACTTTAAAACGCAAGGTAAATTTTTCATGTCAGAGAAGTCTGACTATTGGGCTGGTGAATACCTTCTGATGAATACCCTCTGGTCTACCAGCAGTGGCATCGACCAAATGGTTCAAAATACAAAAAAATACCAAAGTTGCATAAAAACGGTAACTATATAAAAAACGAATAACTTGAACTTCACATATTTTCCATTGGTCCCACAATATATGAAAATACCATTCATAGTCATTATATACGGGTTACAGGAACCCAACACGTTTTTCCCTTTGTTGCCTCAAAATATATAAAAATGTTTTTCATAGTCATCCAGATCACTTATATGTTTTTAAAATGAGGAGTTAGATGAAGAGTTTGTGACATGTTAACTCATCTGGATTCATAATTCAGAGGATTTTAAAAATTTCCATGCAAATTGTATGTTGTATAAATTAGACAGAATAAGAACGTTAGTATAGCTGTCATGCATGGAGACAACAAAAAAATGAAATAAAACTAAAATCTAAAAAATATATGTACAAGATAGAAAAGGCCCAAATTTTTGGAGTTAACTCCCTTTGCGAGGGTGAAAAAAGAACAGGACATCACCATGGACCGAGACACGCGTCACTGCTGATGTCTCCAACTAAAATCATGTAATTAGATCATCAAAGACATGACCTCGATAGAAAAAAATTTTAACGTTAGGTGTATATTGAGAAATTACAAATCAATTGATAAATAACCCAAAGAAACACAAATGATGGTTAGTGAAAATAAAAATAAAAACATAATCTAATCTACGGTATTCTGTTTAACATTTATTCCCCTGTGACGTACTGTACCGAGGCGATGGATGATTCGCTGTTCAAGCATACGTCTATGATCACGACCTCCCTCCACTTTAGTTAGAACAGTGACCTGTAGATCATGTTGGCTGTGTCCAAGAAGACAAAAATGATTGACGACTGGGCAGTCTAGTTTATGTTTAACAGAACGTAAATGCTTTGCAAAACGATCACCCAATCGGCGGCTAGTCTCCCCAGTATATAGTTTTGAACACAGCTTACAAATAATCACATACACAACATTTTCTGTAATACAGGTAAAACCGTTATAAATTGTATATACATTGTCTGGACCGTGTACTTTACTAGTTTCCAATCCAAAAGGACAGGTAACACATCTGATTCTTTTGCATCCTCTTGTTCCCCGATAGTCGGCAATAACTCTTCTTGGTTTGAGAGCACTGCTGACTAAATGCTCACGGATAGTTTTGCCCCTTCTTTATGTCGCGAGGGACGGAAAGGAAACACTTCAGCCATCAGGGGATCCTTCTGGACTATTTGCTTGAATTTATTTAGCAAAATGTTTCTGATGGCGACGTTATGGGGATGGGAATTCAGAACCAAAGGGAACCTGTCATGGTCTCTCTTGGTTTTTGGTACTAGAGCCAGGAAACAGATCGGAAAGCCTGGTCAATAACGGTTTTAGGGTAGCCACGTTCATGATAAAAATGATGACATGAGGCTACACTGCTGCTTAAAGTAATTGTCATCACTGCATAGACGCCTCAGTCGCAAAAACTGAGATTTTGGTATAGCGTCTTTGCAAGACTTGGGATGACAAGATGTGCAGTTCAAGTAGCAGTGTGCATCAGTGGGTTTGTAGAAGATCGAAGTTTCGATTTTGGTTTCAGACACCCTGTAAGTTATGTCCAAAAAGGACATTTCCGACTCGTTCACCGAGAAAGTGTACTTGATGACCGGATGGTAAGATGACACAAAGTCAATGAAAGATTGGAGATCCCTTTCACTGTCAGTTGACGCCCCAAACACGTCGTCAATGTATCTCTTGTACAGATCAGGGATCGGTCTATTGAACTCTGCGAACATCTTTTCCTCAAGGTATCCAACGAACAGACAAGCGAAACTAGGACCCATTTTAGTTCCCATGGCAACCCCGCCTGTCTGAGCATAGTATGTTGGTTTGTGAAATTTAATTCTTAGTGTAGTTTTCATTGTAAGTTTTGCATGAAAACTTTTACAAAGAAATTAAGAAAACACTTGAGTTTATGACTTTACGATGGCAGCATCACTCTAAATCACAAAGAAATTGTTATTCTAAATAATGTATCATTTAATACTTGTTGACACTACTCACTATCGGCCAAGTTTCAATCGATGACATCATTATTATAGACAAGCAATATATTCGATTGATGAAAAAATCATTATTACTGTAATAAACATTGATTTTATTACAGTAATAATTTCTTTATCGGATTTTAACTATAATAATGATCTCATCGACTCGCACTTCGCCGATAGTGCTACTTTTGTAAACAGATATGTCTTTCTGTTCAAGGTTTTTAAACTTTAATCTATCAATCATAAACTTGTTTACAAAGAAACATATGATACTACATTAATAAGAATGTATTCTAGCAAATCCAATCATGGTGTATACTCTGGCTTCTATGATTGTAATACCGGATACAATGAACACTGAGCATGACAAAGTTAGGACTTTCATTTGACAAAAATGTAGGTGCTCTACGTAATCGAATTTAAATAAAATACCCTTTCTCATAAAACCTCCGCCTCAAGATATAAGTCTATACTCTGTTTTATCAATTTATTTTATACAATGGAATGTATTTCATGTAATTACATCACTTTATACAGTCAGACCTCTTTTTTGTAAATATGTAAATACAAAATATTGAAAGGATAGCAGCCTTAGAATAATCATCACTTACTTTATAAATAAAGTTGAGGTTATCTTAAATTACATTTTGATTGAATGATCTGATATAAAAAGTACAATAGTTGGCTTGAATGTCAGGAACCTTACATATATCAGTAAAGTATTGAATTAAATGAAAGTGTAAGCTATAATATACGGGTTAAAATAATACAACATTGTCATTTAAGGGGCATTAGCAGTGTGGTTAATATAATATTACAATGTATTGTATAGCAACTCGCCATGTCAATAGAGTACGAATTTAGGGAAAAGCATTTGATCCTGAGGTGGTAACTGGCAAATTTTGGTTAGCCAATTAATTAAAAATTAGAACATTATGACGCAACTTCCTAGTATATAGTATTAGTATATAATTACAACAATTTGAAATTAAATATAAACGCAGCCCTATATTTTTGCAAATAAATAGATAAAAAAATACTGAAACAAGAGTAGTCTCAAATTTTAGCCAAATCACCATAAATAAATCTAAAAACGAATAGTTAAGGCGACATAATTACACCATCCTCTTAAAAAGGTTGTACAAATTTACAAGGCCATTGCATTATGAATTAGCAATTTATCTTCAATAAGAATGTGAGACTTTTAATAAATATCTTGTTCTCTGATGAGTATAATACCAAAAATATTCACCCCGTTATTTTTTGAAAACTACATGAATTATGAGGTGATGTTAAATTTAAATATTAAGTGATGTTTTTGTAAAATTAATTGCAAAAAAATGAAAATGAAAAAGAAAGGAAATGGGGGTAAATGTCAAGGAGACAACATTCCATATCCAAGTTAAAACGACAAAAAACAAAACATCTAGGGGTCACCATATGGTCTTCAACACAGTGAGGAACCTCACACCATATAGTAAGCCCTAAATGGCCCCGAAAAGGTAAAAAAGTGAACAAATCAATGGAAACAGACCACATCCAACAACCCAAACATCAAGAAACCAAAACTCCACAAGAAGACAAGGACAAGCCAATGACCAACATATTCCTGACTTGGGACAGGCGCAAAAAAAGTTGATTTATGCCCAATTTCAATGAAAAAAAAATCTTATAGCTTTTGTTCATTATTATATATTAAGTACAAGTGCATTTTAATTAACTTAATTTCCAAATGATTACTGCTTGGTTATACTGTGGTATATGTGGAAAAGGGTACTAATTTTTTGATAACAATCTTTCATTTTTTTGTCTGAAGGAAGACAATCAATTTGGATAAGAAAAATGCAAAAATAACAAACAAGCAAAATTAAAAACAATTAAATATAAATTGATATAAAAGAATAAAAATGTAAGATATCAGGATTATCATGTTTTTTAAAAGGGTAAAAGCAGAAAAACACAGAAAAGGTGGAATTTTGCTGTTTTTTTTCGTATAAAACGAAATGTTGAGTTTTTAAAATATAACACCAGGAGTTAGCAATTTTAAAATGCACCCTAAAATAAAAAGAAGAACATTCGCATCGGTAAAAATGATAAGCACGAAACAATTCACCAATTTCTGGATAGCGGAAGGCAACAGAACCCCTTAATCTCTGACTAATCAAATCCTTTAAAAATGAACTTGAAACTAAATAAACTATTATCAAGTAAGTTTTATTGATTAATATAAGAAAACCGGTATAGAACAACGTTTTCTGACGAGACTAAAAATCATAAGTCAATCAATATTTTTTTATTTATTTATTTTTTCTATGTAAATCTTCCAGTTATTCACCCCTTCCTACCTAGAATTGCAACATCCAATATCAAATTAATTTATATATCGGCGTAAATATTTTTCTGAAATAGTTTATTTTGATATTTAATATTATTCTGTTGAATGACACAACTGTTATTTTGAATTTGTTTACATTTTTTATACAATATATTATATTCGTTAAAATACTTCAAGGTCTCCGAATCACGAGTGATCGGATCATCAAAAGTAGAGGAAGTCACGTGAGTTTAGGAATGACTAAGAATTCTAACATGGCTCTAGTTAATCGTCAAATAGTATAACACCTGAAAACCCCATACTTCGCACATGCGCAAATGGGTTAGGAACAAGAGTAAAGGGGATACAAAACATCTATCTTTTTAACTTTGTCCGTCTTAGTTTATGAACTAAACCATGCCACTCAGACTCCGCAATGTGTATTGTTTTGCTTTCAATCGCTGTTTGAAAACGTCAGAGTGTGTATTATGACGTTATAGAAACAGAAATCCTATGATATATGGGTAAAGCTCATTGTTGAAGGCCTCATGGTGATTTCAAGATGAAAACCAACAATAAATGTGTTGTTCCATTGCTTAGTATTACCATGTATTTGTTGAGTGAGACTTTGTCTCATTTGCATTTTCTCCATATCCCTTCATTGTTAATCAATAAAGATGGGAAATCTGCCTTCTCTTAGGCGTTCTTGTTCTTTTTTGTTTTATTTGTTTTGTCTTTGTCATAGTGTCTCAATTCGTGTTGGATATAAATTTCCATGATTTTGGATTTTGATTTCAGCATTCCCCCTTTCCTCATTCTTGATTCGGTATTCGTTTGCCGATGTATTAGACCGCTTCAAAATGAAAAAAAATATTTTTACTTCTGTTATATTAGAATAGAGAAATAATGAATAGCAAGTATATGATTGTTTTATTTTACCATGTGATGGGCCTACAATAACCCCCGCTAACGCTATAGGTTAAATACGAATATAAAGGCCAATGGTTAAATGACAATAACCATTTAAATGCAATGAATTATTTCTGAAGTAATTTAATGAAAAGTGTCTCATCAATGTACCTTGTTGCATTTCACATATGCAATGCTACAAACTTAAGTTAAAGATATATTGAAGTCTGTTATTGAAGAAATCATGTGTTTTGCACTGGCGAATGCAGCCTGTGAAAAAGGGATCCAAGGAGGTTCCAAATAAAAAAGGTTTAAGGTAGTACGGGAGGTTAACACTCTGCATAATTCTTTCACATCTGACAAAAAAATGGAATTCACTATGGGAAAATTGACGAAATGATTTTCGATATTATATAATAGCTATATGCCACTTTTATTGGGTAAACATGCAAAATAGTGAACCTTTTTAGCAAACTCCTGTTCTATCAAGGCGAGATATTTGTATAGAAATAAAGGGAAAAATCAGCTTTTAGCCAATTGATAAAAAAAAGTTCGATGAACCGATTTTTTTTTTGTCCAAATCGAAAGTAAATATTTTAGATAATAATTTACCAAATTTTAAAAATTCTATCTTATGTAACTAAAACAAATTAAGATTTTGTTCAATTTCTAATTTTACCTAACATTTTAACCAATGCAGCTGATTTTTACATGACAGAATTTATGCTTATTTTGCCATTGACCCCCCAGTTTTTATTCTATTTTTTGCTTGCTCTCATAACAAAGTGTGAGGCATGAAAATTTCAGAAAATTCTATCTAACAGTTTTTAACCCCCAGTACCACCTTAAGTTGTTTTTTGTCATTTTTGTGAGAATACAGGGAGGGTTCACTCCCGAAACCCACTTTGTATCGACCAACTTTAAAAGTGATTTTTAAGTCTATTTGTAATCTTATGAATAATGTCTCATTTATGTACATTGTTACAACCCCCTTCATATCGACCAACTTTTAGCCAACATGATCCAAAAGGCCAGGTGAAGTATTGCCATCACTTGGCACCCGTCGTAAACTTGAAAATAACCCCTCCTCTTAAATTATTGAGCCAATTTCAAACAAGATATGGCTGAATCATTACTAGGGTATTTAGTATCAACATTGTATCCTAGGAACTGACGAAAAATAAGATAGCTGCCATTACTCAAATAGACCATCGGGTAAATTGCCTTTTTGACAAATAACAAACAAACAAAAAAAAAAACTGTTACAGATATCTTCAAATGACAAGTTTTCAGCACAACAAGACCTAACTGACGTGTGGTTTTGAAGAAAATCTGATACCCCGTTTTGTAGTGATTGTCCCTTTTTCCTTAAAATTTGTAAATTTCTAAAAATTTCATTTTTTTTATCAAATTGAATAGTAAGAATTTAACGTCCAGTCAGCAATATTTCAGATATACCAGAACGAGTAAATCAATTCAAAAATATTAAGAACAGGAAGAAAGAATAAAGTTTGAGGGGACAACAGTGGCAACGAGTTTTTAATTTCCACTGTAAAAGGGGGGAAATGGGAAGGGGCATGAACTTTAGCTGTTCTTATTGCCTCGAAGGACTGTTCTCCTTAAAAAAATATAAAATGGTTCCTTACAGTTGTGAAACGTAGTGTTTCTCCACAATGTTAAAGGAAATTTGAAAAAAAAAACACTCATTGGATTGGAAAAAGTACTTCAAGCTAATGATTTTCAATCAAATCTTTTAAATGGATTCAATAAATAGTTCAAAATAAATTTAGTAAAATGACACGAAATGATGCACCTTCAGGTCAGATAAACATAAAATAGCACAAAAACCTTGACTTTGTCATCGGTAACTAGTTTAGATTTGAATATGAATTCTCCTACTATAAACAAGGAAAATCAAATGGAATAGTTTGTAAAGAGAAGTTGTCATACAGTAGACTTACATTGCTTAAAAAATGAAAGCATTTTGTTCTTTGCTAATCTCTGACATTCTTGTTCAAATGTTTGGTTTTATTTGCAATAAGAAAACCCTTAATCTAAGATCACAATTTACTGTCGACATTTCGTTCTATGTACGTTAAAAATACTTGTACTACTAAGATATGGGAGTTGCGAAGTATGAGTCTTTGTTGTTCTAACACAGAAGCAAACACCTCAGTATACATTGACTGTATCAGTAGTGTGAGAGCACTGGAACTGAAATCCCGACCAAGTGAATAAAAAAAAAGTTTCGACATTGATAATATGGTATACCTCATTTTTTATTCACAAGCTCAGTTGCTTAGTAGTCTGTTCCGTAACTAGGGAGTTGTAAGCAAAGAAGCAGGCTTACTAGAACCATTAGCAGCGGATCTAGGAGTTTAAGTTGTTGGAGCAAAGATTTGAAAAAAAAGACAATCGCGTAGAATTGTAAAAAATGACAAAAAAGACTAAAATGACAAAAACTTGTCTGGAGCCCCTTTTGCTGGGATTCCTCGTTTCCGACCACTACACGAAAACGTTGATTTGCATATATTTGACCATGTGAGCAAAGAGATGACAAAGGGTTGTACTTTTCTGCCCGAAATATTTGCAAACGTGTGTGCTAGTATTTAAATAAACCTTTAATTTGCAATAAAATACAAATCTGACAAATATTTGACAAATTAATCAGAAATATTTACAATACTTTGTCAGCAAAATAAAGGTGTTCAAATATATGCCAATAATTTACAACGATTTCCAATCCTTCGGATTTCTTAATGAAATGTTAACATTTACTTATTCAATTTACAGGGATATGGGCAGTTTTTAGAGACCTCTTCTTATGATTGCTCCACAATCCTAATCAAATATAATTAAAGATTACAGTTTTATTTACAATCATTTGCACCTTATTCTTATATATGCAAATGTTTTTCATCTATTTATAAATAATTGCATATATGTGAATTTGTTTTTAAAAAGTAATATTTGCTGATATGTTTACTATGGCTGGGGCAGATTTTAGAGACCATATTTTACGATTTATTTACACAGCTTGCCAAATACAACCAAATATGACCGTTTTATTTACATTCCTTTCTACACCTTATTGAGGAATGAAAATATATCAGATTAATTAACAAATATTTATTGTGATAAGGATTGTTTTTATATCATTGAAAAATTGTCTTAAAAATGAAATTCGTCTTTGCTACAGCATGACTATATAGGATTTGAAGACCGATTTACAAACTTACATTTTTTTATCTTTCTCATACTATTGACAGAAATTACTAATCGTTGCAATACTTGTATTTGTTGTAAGGAAAGGGGTTCAGTACAAATTTTAATAATTCTACACTTTCACACAACAGCACCGATACACCTTTTCACTCACCATTACAAATCCACAAAAATAAGCAAGCTGTTTATGATTCAAAATGTAAAACACGCTGATTCGGGTTAGCACGTGAAAAACTACCAAAAAA
>MJUU01044346.1:9949-35382 GCA_002080025.1 Modiolus philippinarum | reverse complement strand
GAAGGCAGTCCGATTGTAGATATCTAGATTCTGGTAGAACGAAGGTCCGATTTCTCAATTGGCCTATCAGTCCGAAAAAGTTGAGCCAAAGGATAACAGATAGTCGTGCGAGTTACTCGTACGTCAATCCGTTTTTTAATAAAAAATCGTCTGTCAGTTTTTTTTTCTGCAAGTGGATAAAAGATTACCATTCCTATATCTTGTGTCTTCACTTCGAAACAATATCATCTTAGAAACGGGCATTGCAAGTCAAAGATACTCTTTAGTTTCATATATTTTCTGAACTTTCTTTCGACCTACACCGAAGAAACTGGCGACTGAAGATATCCATATAAGACTTTCGAGAGAGAGATCTTTTATTAAACAAACATACGCAGTTACTTATTAATATTTTGTAGCTATCCTGTTTTTTTTATTATTTAATTGTCCTGCTTCCTATTCCAGCTTATTGCACATATACGGACTATACACACTTATTCTACATCTTCAAATAACGTTGGAGGAAAACGCGTCGCGTGCCACAGTCTATAGAATATATGCAACAATGCTTTTATAACAAAATAAATAAAGATTACACCACAAGATCCCGTTCATTACCATATTTTATCCACTAGAGATAGTTAAATTTTAAATTTTAATTGCGAGGCTTGTCGAGCATTTTAAAATTTAACTATCGAGAGTGGATAAAATATGGTAATAATCGGGATAAAGTGGTGTAATCTTTTTCTCTAATGATAAAGGGGGTCTCAATAGGGGGTCCCTTTCCCGAAATCTCGGCGTTATTTTTCAACTTTCCCGTTTCACGGGCGGGAAAATACTTTACAAAGACTCTTAAACAATCTCCCTTTCCCGTTTCACGGGGATTTTTTTCTGCGTTTCCCGCTTCACGCCCAACAACCTTTCCCGTTTTCACGGACATTTTTTTGACATGATCCCGTTTCCCGTTCACTTTAAAAGGCCAATCCTGCTTCCCGCTTAAACCCCAATCGAGGCCCACGATAAATGATAAACACAGAGAATTTTATTCCGAACAGACCTGGCGGGAAATAATACGGGGCTATATTCAACATACGTTGAATAAAGAAAATTTATCTAACGGGTCAAAACCGGTTTAAACTTGACATTTCATTAGAGAAAACCCCTTATTCAAAACTGGAGAAGGAGTTTACGATGCAAGAAAACATAACGAATGGACAGACGGATGGTGGGGCGGACGAGTTCGACAATATATATTCCCGAACTTTCATTAGCTCCACGATAAGTTTTAGTTTATGGCAAAACGTTGAGCTTCCATATGTTAATACAAAACTTGCATTATTAGATAAAATACACATTCTCTCATATTTCCAAATACACAATCAATACCATATCACGCTTTTTAATCGATTTCGACTCTCGTGAGGATGTGTTTTTTTTTATTCTTGCCTAATTTTGCGTTATAACACATAATACACAAATAACTGGAAAGTTTATGAAAGTTAGTAAGATAGCTTCCTCCATTAAGCACACAATTTAATTCGATATACGTTTGGGATGAAAAGTTTTTAAAATGTATATTTGTATTTTGTCATCAGTTTTCTCTTTCAACATATTTTAAACCAAAGTCTGTCTATGGAGTTGCACTATATACGGTACGAAGCAAAGAGCCTTTTTTTCTGTTCTATGTATTCGGGTATCTTCATCCCTTCGATTATACTTGCTCGTTGTTCATAAAATTTGTGCATTTCTGCTTTATATTTGTTCTATGCATTTAGTATTTGTTATGTCCTTTTATTTCTCAATATTTGATCTAATGAACAATTAATTGATTGATAAGTTTTACGTCCAGTGAACAATATTTCAGCTCTATCGGGACGAGAATAGTTTATTAAATAAAAAAGAAAGAAACAAATGTGGAAGGGAAAACCGGAGCAACGAGTTTTGATTGCTACAAGAAAAGGGGGAGAAATGGGTAGGGGCAGGAAATTAAGCCTTCTGTTGAATCAATTGTGAGACTCGAACGTCGGTATTCTACTTTTCCTTGCTCTTTGTGAATGTAAATGAAAGAAGAGACATTAAAGACTAGGGATTGAAATTTTAATGTAATGTCTATGGGTGATAAAAGCCAGGCGCAAAACGGTCAAATTTGCAATATTCGGAAGTCCTCGATCTTTACTAGAAAAGATACACAAGTTTTGTGAAATTGAAACTAATCATGACAAGTTTCTGGTTCTTAACATAATTTTAACCTAGACTTATACATTTTTTATCAGCTCTTTATACCTACCTAGCTGGAATCTGGAGTTGAGATGCATAAGAACGCAAATTAACTACAATTTTAATATCTATTGATATTCATAACCAAACTAATCATTTAACTTCTAATATAAACTTGCCATAGAAAAGTATATATTGACAATAATAATATAACACTTCGTTCTGAAAATTAATATATAGAAATAGTATATTATATATAAAAAAAAAATAGTATATAGAAAAATGTCTATTTTTCCGGCCATAAAATAATAGATTCCCCAACAAATTATTTTCGCATTTATCAATATTAGATCTTATTGGTTATTTTTTATGTATCAGTTTTTACACGTACTTCGGTTTATGGACTTGCAACTGTTTTGGTTTTATCTGTACTGAAGAGATATAAGTTGTCGAAATACATTTGTACGTAATGCAGAAACAAAATTTACAGTAACTTCGGTATTTTGTTATTTGTCACCTATATCTCATGAGATGTGATTGTACATAAATTCGCTTTCAAATTGTATTTTCGATTAAAAACCCATATTAAAGAGACAAAATTGGATAACGGCAACAATATGTCAAGAAAATTTTAAGTAGACAGTACATGTGGCATTAATTTTTCTTGTAAATATAGATGGGTTTATCAGCGTGAATATTGTTTTATTATTTTTCACAGCATCATGATAAAGAGATGAGGACTGGATAAAATATATGCAATGATAAATGACAAGATATAAAGTTGTTTTGCGGACAAAATTAAGTTTCAGAGTTTGAGAGAAAACAACTCTACAATGACATTGTTCAAATCGTTTTAAAAGAAATAAACACACCAGTTAACAGTTTAAAGTTTAAATCTGACGAAAATTTTTCAAAGATTTTTTCTTTTGACAACTTCTATTCAATTAATCATAATATGTGTGTTGCAATTTCTTTTAGCAATACACATGCTTCCCAAGAACTTTTATTCCGTATTCTTTATTTTCGTTATTTCAATACATCGTGAAAGTGAAAAGAAGAAATGAAAATAAAGAACACCCCTATTAAGATGAATTCTCGGCGAACAGTTTAGGTAAGGATAGTTCCCGTATAATTGGTTTAGTCCGGTTGGATAATGTTTAGCCTGGTTGAGAAAAATGTAAACAAATCTCTTATCTTAAGTAACATTCACGAATGAGAATAGATATCCTTTGGTAGATTCAAAGTTTATTACCGGACTGAAAAACACTGACTGTTACAAAATCGGCAGTGTGACGGGTGCCAAGCGTGGAACAGATCATGGTTACCCTTCCGGAGCACCTGATGATATCTCAGTTTTTGTAGGGTTCATACTGCTAGTGCTTTAGTTATGTGGCGTTCTTGGTTTATTCGTTTGGTCTTTGTCATACTGTCTTAATTCGTGCTGGGTGTCAATTGCCATTATTTTGGATTTATGATTTTAGAATTCCCCCTTCCCTCGTTCTTGCTTCGGCATTCGTTTGCCGATATATTATCTGATTATTATAAACGAGTATTTCAAAAACATGAAATATACACTTGTTCAAAATTTCATTTCCTCATAACGACCGATTTATTTTGGCAGCCCGTTTTTTTACTTTTGTTTTGTTTTGTTTTTTTTTCGTGTTTTTTTTCTTTTTTTTTTGTTATTATTATTTGTAATTTTTTAGTGTTCCATTTCACATCATGGGAAAGTGGCAGTCATTGTACACACATGTTTCTCTTTTCTTTCTCTTTGTACTAATTATTCTCACGCAATGTACTAATTTAATTATTATACAAGTATCATGATCTTATCACATATTTTGAACTCATTATTTTTTTTAGCTTTCATGCAGTTATGTGTTCCTCAAAATTCTTTCATGTCGGTAAGCCACTCCTCAGCCTCGTTCATTGGCTGCTTGTATGTATGCAGCTGGGCATCATTTTTTGTAACTTTCGCCATTTCGTAACGGACATTCGCTTTGATGAGACGGTCTCAAGAAAAAAGGATTACAATGAGGATTAATATTACACTAAGTATTTACACAAATTTATAAGAACGGATTTTCGTAGTCGAATGTGTATATATCAAATAAGGAAATCGGTAACAGTCTGTCAGATGTCGCATTAAAATGTTTAATAAGAAAACCGGTTACTATTTCGTCTTATCATACAGACATGCTTTGTAGTTGATACTGTTTTGGCTGGATCTAACTTTAAGAAATTTAATTTTCGTAAAATGTTCCAATTTTCCAAGCTAGGGACGACAAACACTTTATGAAAGTGTTGCGTTTCATTCAGAATTAAAATTATATTCGCAGTAACGTGATATTTGCATGTCACTTTTTTCTCCTCCAATTTTGATTGAAAACACGGCAATTTCCTACTATTGAATGAGGACAGTACAGAGATCGTAAATTATGTTCCATCCGAAGTCGTTTATTTGTATGGAAACAGGGTGTCCGTTTCCCTTTTAAGTACATACGGTCGGTTGTCATTTGTTTCGGACCAATGGCTCGCGGTGAATCGCCGTTTTTCGATGACAACAGACGAGGAAGGCTATTTTGTACAATTATTTTTGTATAATAAAGGAATAAATTACAATATATGTAGAAACCACTTGATCACATCTATAAGGGTGTGCAAAGAAGTGCACCAAGTATAATCCATATATAAATGGATAGCATAGCAAAGATATGCAAATATTTTAATTTGCAATGGTATACAAATTTTGTCTTTTAGCACCATTACTACTGCCCCATTAAAGAAATTGCAAACACACATATCACTCTACATTTGAGAGGGTTGGTAAAGCTTTGTGGAAGTTAAATTTTACAAACTCTTTCTGTATCTAGTAATTCCTAAGATTTGCTTCTTTGCATCCACGTCTAAATCAATAACTTTGCCTTTAATTTACACCTTCTGCAAATCGTTCGTGGATGTAAAATTTTATAACACGCCTAAACATCTATATTTATCAGATATATCATTACTATTATAAAATTTTGTAAAAACTGCAATTTCAGAAGGTTTGGAAATAGTACGAAAAGATGATGATTTACCAACCACCACAAACCGTTTCCCCTGTCTAATATTTGTTAAAGAGATAAATGTTAGGTATTAAAACATTTAAGAACCATGTCAAATACAATGCTTTGGGTATAATTTGAGATATATGTAAACAAATGGCATATATTTCTTATTAAATACCCATACAAACAGATCCGTTTGCGTTAGATTTCAACGATGTCGAAATATATTGGAAGCATAAATATTGTTTATTATCTACAAACGTAACATCAGTTACTGTAAACCGCGGTCTCTAAAACCTGCCCGTAGGATTATATAGATCAATAAAACATAAACTTCACTTAACGTAAAGCGAAGTCAAATAAATGCAAAGTTATGTAAAGGTTTTTAAATATATTCAAAGTTTAACATTTGCATACGCGTAATAAACGTTTATAAACCTTTGTAAATCTAAGATTTCATGTAGTGGACGGCTAGATCCTTTGTTGGAAAGCCAATCAGCTATCTTGATCCTCGTAGTTTTCAAACACCGAACGTGTCTGATTGCAATTGGTCAATACCTATCATTTAATTTCAATTCTTCCATACTTCAGAATATTGTATTCTAAATGTATTTAGTGGACGAAATACAAAGTTCTAAATCTAAAATGGTCTCAAAGGTTAGGAGTTTGTTGTCATAAAGTAAGTGAGAACCGAACCATTAATCCAAAACGAATAATCCAGGGACAATGGCAATATCGGAAACAAAAAGGAACAGAGACACAACATGAGTACGACACAGAAAAGAAAAATGAAGACACACACACACAAAGATGAACAACACGGACCCAATAAAAAACCATGGGTGAGATCAGGTGCACCGGTAGAGTAAGCATCTCCTGCTTCTTATAGGACACTCGCCGTGTTGAACATGTCAAATCCGGTAGAGGAAACAACAATTAAGCTTTAAAGGGAAAGATCTGTTGTCATCTTGGAAAAAGATATCCCATGGCGGTCCACAAGATGTTGATGTCGACCGTAAAACTTCTGGAGGGATGACTTCAAGTTTTGGGTAACATAAAGATTACATGATCTCTTCTTGGTCTGGTTTAGTCGTTACCCTGTAATGATGTCATATAAAAAGAAACTAAATTGAGACGAATTCAAATTAAAATTACCTGACTGATATTATATTATCAAATTAAGAATTTAATGTACAATTTTTTTATAAAAATGCCGAATTGCGTTCAAGTTTTAAATTTTACACAGTGTAAATAAAGAATTTAGGATCGTATGTGATATATAGTATGACCACTCTTTCTTTCTTGTATATGTTTTGTACAAATTATGATTTTTATTTTCAGTTTGTACAAATTACAATTTGTACAGAATTAGCTTATTCAAATTATAATTTGTACAAAATAAGCCCAAATATCACTTATAATTTGTACAAAATCTTACATCATTTGCTAAATTTTGTATAATTAATTTTTAGGTACGGATATTATTATTAGAGCAACATGGAACCATGTTCAACAAGATGCTTTACAACAAATTATATTGAAAGGTTGGTGAATTGCACCTACACAAATTCAAAGATCATGTGACAATTATGATTTCTCTTTGTTGTTTTTTTTTTAACTTTTAAAGCTGTGCAAACATGTCTGACAGGTGAAATTGTATTCATTGAGATGCCCGGTCATTTTGTACTAAAATATAACCTGTGACATGTAGATGTCTTGACTTACATATTTTTTGTGTGATAACGAAATGTATTTTATTCAATATATTTAATCTTGATAAGCAGGGATCTCCAATTTAGGAGACATAAATTCGAAAAAAGGCTGTCTTAATTCGATACGTATCGTAATACGAAAGTCATTTACCTTGACTTTAAACAAAAAACATCCATAAATATCCATAGATAGTACCATATTATATATACAAATATTCACAATAATTCAGTTACATTTTTTATATTAACCCTATTATCTATTTCTAGTTTGTTCAGTCATGTTACGCACGCTTAAACATGGACGTATTGACAATCCACTTTGCATTATGAATAATTTGAAATAAGATGTGTATTGATAAGGAAAAGAAAGAAACAAAAAAGCTGAAATGTACAATGAAATCAAAACAACTCAAACGATAAAAGAGCAAAAAAAAAAAAAAATGGTGACCAACAAGTAAACCTTTCCAACTAGTAACTGCTATTCCTGGTTCATATCATCCTTGGCTATGCCTTGTATTTATTTTATAATTATTTAGGGGAAATATTATACAATTTTGCCTTTTCTTATTTACTTTGAAACACAGATATTCACCTCGATCGATGGTCTCTGTGAATATTGATTTCAGGTAAAAAGCATATCCACCTCTGAAAAAGGCCATAATTGTATGATATTTCACCTTTATAATTAGAAAAATAATATGAATTCTATAAATCATTTATATTCTATATACCTGTGTAAGTTTTACTTGAAGATTCCCTGTTCTTTTACACACATTTTCTGAAACGGTAAACAAACCAACATGTTTATCACGATCTGAAAACAATTTTGTCACTGATAATATCGTTTTAGAATTTTTATCAATTTTCTGAATTGTTTAATTTAATGGACATTTTTTACATCATATGTCCGGAAGGGCAGTTATAAAAATCTAAGAATGATTTTCTACATTTTTATGTTTTAGAAAGTACAAATAAAATTGATATAAAAATGATTTTTATAATGAAAAAAATTGTAAACCCTTAAAATTGAATAAAACTAGAAAAACTCTTAGCAGAGCTCAGAAATTAAAAAAAAAATCAACAAATTTAACAATCAAATCAAAACAAATTCTATATAGATGCTGCACAATGGCAATATGTACTGCACATTCTTTGAAATTTTCATTGAATTTCACCATGAGGTCTTGGAGGAGTTATCGTCACAAAGTTTGTACCTCTATGGCGGACGGACGGGAAGAAACCATAATCACTATATATACCGCCCGCTAGGGTGGGGATATAAAAACACAGCAAAAAATATTGGTTGTCGCATGGACATTGACAATTTTAATTTTTCGGAAGACAGGTGCCTTGGATTTTCATAAAGACATGATTAATTTTATAAATTTAACATTATAATAATTGAGAATTTTTAACAGGCAAACTGTTGACCAAATGATTGCAATTTTTCTTCGAGATAAGCTACAGTGCTTTTTTTTCAAAAATAAACCTACATACTTCATTTTTCATACCCATATTAGGCTTTCGTATATGTTGCATTCATTTATTCAGCAGCTTCATGAAGGCAACCTTGTTCCATTCTAGTGGGCAACCTTGTTCAACAATGGTACTATGGTATTCATTTTCTCCCTCAAAACACATTTTTATGACCCTTGGACTAATATATATTAGTCCCAGCATGACCCTATTGCCTATTAATTACCAATTTTAATTTTACGAATTTGAGGTGCAATGCGTAATCAAATTGATAATATTTCCTGCCCCTTTTATTATAGATTCAATGTGCTCCGACGTCGGTTTTTTGTGTAAGAAAGGATCGTACTCGGTGAGAAGCAATAGCTCAAAAGTCCCACAATAATAGAAAACATTTTTCTGGTGTTGCTGTACAATTAGTCTTGTTGTCCCTGTACTAAATATTTTATTATTAAACATTTTGATTTCTTTACTGCATAAATGACACAGATTTTAGAACAACTTTAGAAGCAACGGATTCTCAATAAAATTTCTTTCCCTTGTTTTGAATATGATGCCAAACCAGGATGTGAGGTCCATGCTCATACTCACGGATTGTTGACAAGGATCGGATCCATTAAATTGGTTTTGCATGGGATCCAATAAGCTAAAGATTTTACACACATACTGGCATCTTACTAATACGACCGATGTCTACTGAAATACATGATGATTCTTAAAGTTTTGAGTTTAATTTTTTTATCCGTAGTGCGACAATGTTTTACCAGCATGCTAGGCTCCTTGACCCAACCGGCGGATTACTGGCCTTTGACGCATCTTTCAAAATATAATATTTCTCCCTTTTCAAGATTGTGGTCATGGTGCTATTAGTCTACCTATATTGGATTTTCTTGTTTAATTACACTGTGGGGAAACGGGGCAGAGAAAAGGGAGGTTTGGGTGCCCATTAATCGGTTAAACCCGACCCCTTGCTTTTGCTAATGCTGTTAATAAGTCCGACTGTACCGAATTCGTTGTTTAAGTGTGTCTGTTGTCTTTTATTTAGGGTTTTTATTGTGCGGCTCCCTGGTGCATTGTGACATGTAAATGTAATTTTCAGCCATTGTAGATGTTTCCTGTTATCTTTTTTACTTAATTTAAGGGAGTTTGAGTGTCAGAAATTTTGTGATAAGAATTAAAATTCTGACCTTTTGTTTTGAAGAGCACTGCTAATTGAACAACTTTTTGATAATCCATGTAGGAATTTTTAAGGTCAAAATGTTGGCGGGAAACAGTTCTCTCTAGAGTTTCCTTCAATTTGCATAAGATGTTTATAGGCCTTTAAATATACGAAAATATAATTGGAAGTTGATTAAATTTTTATACACTGACTATTTTTATACATTTAAAAGTGACCTACGACCAAGAAAATATGATCCATGTGCAAAAAATTTAAACACTGTTTGAAAGGATAAAACCCGAGGATATAGAATGCCTCTGACATCTGACGCTCATACTCTCTTAATAAACTATTTTCAATAAATATTTGATTTGAGTACTTTTAAAATGAAGAATGCATCTTAAGCTTTCAAATAACATTGCAACCCACACAGTGGGAAATCATGCACATAACATTATCATATGTTTCAGACCAAATTTCTGTCAGGTGTTTAAAGTATTTGATGTTTTCGTGTGAAAAGATCTTGATTAATTCATCGTAAAAGAACGATTAAAAAAACGAATTTAATCCTATTTATTGTGACAACAATATCCAACCTATCTCTTTACATGTGCATCGTAAATGAGACAAGCCACATGAAAAAAAGCTTTAAGTGATTTAGATTAGCCGATATACTTAGCTGAACAAAACAACGTCACCTTTAACATAAATTTCATATCATATTATGTAAAAATTGTGATAAAGTTAAAGAATCAAAACTAGATTGTGTACAATCTATGTAAATTTATACCAATAAGAAGTTTTAATTTTGACAACACAGAAGTGGATTTCAAAACTTGTACATCTTGTTCTTCAACAGTAATACTAAATATATTTATTTGCCATTTTTTTCTAGCTCGCCAGAGATTGGAAAAAAAGTTCTGGTCTTAAAATAAAATGTACCAAAATTCACAATTGTAAAAAATATAATAATACAAAGAAACAATTGGATGTTGTGCCAGCAGGTTGTTCTTCATTTATGAATCATACATGTAGAAAATTCAAATTTATAAAAAGTACCAAAGTATTTGAAGGTCATCGATTTTGGCCATTTTTGCAACATTTTCTTTGTTAAGGATGGTCACTCCTCAGGATTTTGAAATTGCCTTTGGCTTTCGGAACTCTCTTACTTTATTCACCATGATGTATTGGACAATTTGCACGCTGACCCCCACTTTTCTTTTCAAAGTATTATTGTGTACATCTTTGATGTTTTCATAAATAGAAATAACAATTTTAAAACCTTGATATAAACCTTGAGGAGTGAACATCCTTAAGGTTAATGAAGACAGCTGTCATGTGATCAAACCAGAAAAATGGCGGGAAAAAATCTAAAATACTCAGAATGGATTGAAATTTGACATGAAAGTTACTTAGCATGTGTAGGGACGAGTTTAGTGTTAAAAATATCAAAATGGCGACCGTTGCTATGGGAAAGGAAAATGGCGGGAAAATTTCAAATTGCTCCAAATTGAATGAATATATGTTAAAAAAATGAATAACAGGAAACACCTGCAATTGCTGCAAATTATAATTATATGCAACAATTTGCAAGGAAACTACTCAAGAAAAACACGTATAAGACAAAAGACAAACGTAGACAACGATAGGAACACGGGACAGCCGGACTTGGTACCGGCACTAGCAAAAGCCAGCGTTAGGGTTTAACCGGTTTATGGGTACCCAAACCTTCACTTTATCTGTCCCGTTTCCCTATAGTATAAAAACATACGAAAAATGCTAAGGTTACTTAGCATGTAAAGAAACGAGTTTTGGTCTTTGAAAATATGAAAGTGGCGACCGTTGCCATGGAAACAGAAAAATGGCGGGGAAAAAAATCAAATTGCTCCAAATGGGATAAAAATGAGAAATAATCTTGAAATAAGACGAGAAAAGGGAACATTATAATAAAATAACATAGTAAGAGAGCCGAAAAGGGTAAAAACTTTAAAAATTAAACAAAACACAAAAACTATCATACTTCTATATAAAAAAAATTGAATTTGCAGATGATAAATTTTTAGGAGACAAGAAAGTATATACTTCCGGTTGCGCATGTGCAACTCACAACTTCCTGTTTTTAGTCAAGTAAGAACTGTTTAGAGTCTCATCACTGTGGTGGCATGGTTTAAGTGGTATGAAAACATCCATTGACATCACTTCCAGTTTCTGTATTAATGACGTCAATATTTTTTCACAGGAGGGGACAATGCTTTGGACTTTCTATGTTTGTAGATCTGTTAAGAGCGTGGTTTGCTATACTGATTTTTACTCAAGCACAAGAAGCGCTGGAGTTATCTATTCCGATTCTAAATCCGTTTGTGCTAAATATTTGATTTTCAAATTTTGCAGTTCGCTAAATACATGCTGTTTTTAGTCAAGTAAGGACTGTTTACAGTCTCATCACTGTGGTGGCATGGTTTAAGGGGTATGAAAACATCCATTGACATCACTTCAAGTTTCTGTATTAATGATGGCAATATTTTTTCACAGGAGGGGGCAATGCTTTAGACTTTCTATGTTTGTAGATCTGTTAAAAGCCTGGTTTGCTATACTGATTTTTACTCAAGCGCAAGAAGCGCTTGAGTTATCTATTACGATGCTAAATTCGTTCGTGCCAAATATTTGATTTTCAAATTTTGCAGTTCGCTAAATACATGCTTGGACGTCAATCTTTTGGTGAGGGATCATCTGTAGTTCACATTTCTATATAAATTTGAATGTCACATTTTACGAACTGTTTGCATTTGCGGATTAATATCAGTATGTTATTGGACATTTTGTTATGATTCCGGAGAAAAATTGTTGGCTTTCCGAATATTTTTTTTTATTGTTATATATACCAGTTCAGGTCGAACTAATAAACAGCAGTATCTACAACAAACATGAAACCAGTTATCTATGGACAGCAGCATACAGAATGAGACCTAGCTACGGTAGCGCTTATCTATTTGTAAATTTTTTCCCGCGCATGTTCACTGAAGCGCAAAAAGAAGTCGAACAGAGAGAACGCAAACACATTGGTAAGTATTCCAAACCAGTGTTAAATTATCTTGGCATATAGTGTGCTACATAATGTAAAGCAAAATTTACTACATTTAGCCAGAATACTAGTGGGAGACACTGTGCGATTTGGGAAATGTCCACATTTCATCCAGTTTCCCGATGCCTAAGTTTGTCCAAATTTACCCCAACACCTAAGTCAATTAAAGGTCCTGTTTTCGTGGGGTCATGATTCGTTGATTTCTCGTAACACGAGATATTGTGTCCAGACATCTTATTTACAAGAAGTTTTGGTTGTGACTTAAGAATCCTTTTCAAGAATCCTTGTTGTTTCGTGCCGAATCCCGTTCGCACCATGAGTTGTTTCGAATTATTAAAAAATGCAGATGAAAGAATATTTTTCATGATTAATTATATGTCTCTGTTGTAAATAGTGTAATTTTAAACTATTACATTTAAAATTCTCAACAGGTTCGGGTTAATCCCAGTTGGGATAATTATAGATTATTACATGTCATTTTCCATATCAGCCCTGTTATATTAGGCTGTGACTCCCATATCAAGCCCGAAGGCGTAGCCTGAGGGCTGATATGGGTCGAGGGTTGATACCAGGGAAGATATGGAAAATGACATGTAATGATCTACATACCTGCCAACTGACCCGCAATCGCTGGGTCACACCCCAATACTGTTTTCATCCGCAAAACCGAGCAACACACAAATTGACCCAACATCGGAATTTCGACCAAAAGTTAAAATAATGTTTTCAGTGCATGAATTTTACGTCATCATATACTGCAATATTTGACTTCGGAAAGTATTAATCGCCCAGAGGTATTTTTCGAAAAAATAACTTCTTTGTTTTTCATGACATTGACCAATAAAATTGGGCGTTGCAATAGGAATTGAAATTCTTCAATATTAATATTATATTTGTTTTCTTTGTGTGTTGTTTTCGATCTTGTGTTGGGGAACTGTTTGCTCCTTGGTGTAGCGAGAGGTTGTGCTACTTGTGACGGATCCTATCCTACCACTGAGGGTTTCAGAACTGATCCTTTTTAAAGATAAAAACAAACGAAGTGTTCAGTCAGAATCACAAGTCATTTAATAACAAACAAACATATACAAGTAAGAGATGAATGAATACATAATAAATTTAGAATGAAATTGAAATTACATAAATCAACATTTAATATTATAAATCTTTAAACTTTAAACAATCATTGTCTTTTAACTGATAATTTCAAACATCAGATTAATTAATGTATTGTCACTAAAATGTCCATTTTCAGAATATATTTTATCACTAAATGTTCATTGTGTATTCCCTGAAAAGTAATTGTTAATTAATACCTACAATATAAATCTAATTAGTATAAAATGAAATAAATATGTAAAACAATGTCAAGTTAAACATTTTCTTTATCTACTTAATTTTTGCATACAACATATCATAATAATAGTTCTGTGCTTAATGAAAATTAAACTTTGTTAAAACTATTTAATTTTCCATCACATAATGAAAAAAATATTGTAAAGTGAAATCTATCTTTTATCTAAAATATATAATCATCCAGTTATAAAAATCCAAATCTAATTAAACAATATTTTAAACAATAATAAATTATAAAAAAATGATTTCTTTTGAAAAATGTGAAGTTAGAACATATGAAGTTTGAATATATAAACTAAAGATAAAATGTTACTAACCTTTTTAAAGATAAAAACAAACGAAGTGTTCAGTCAGAATCACAAGTGATTTTTCTGACTGAACAATTCGTATTTATACTATTTACTAAATTAACCCTCATCAATTACTGTTCATAATAAATGTCGCCCATAAAATTTTGTTTCTTTCAAGATCCCGCTAAATAACGGTTATTTGAACTCTTGGCCCCATATTCTGAATTGTGTTATGGACATAGGCGAGCCGTTATGTAAGAAACGTGTATTAACCGAAATTAACTATTTACCCTCGAGGAATTTCATCTTGTACATGTATACATAATCTCAACTTGTAAATGCATGTATAATTAATACTTTAAATGTGATACAGAAATAAAATTATCTTGAATTCATTGAAGAAGAAAAAGAAATAACTTTTACATTATTTCAAGCAAAAATAAACTATAACAATACTCCCCCACTCCAAATAAATTTTTGAGCTCTCAAAATTTGATAATATATTGAAAAGAAGAAAGATAATATATGTTATATGTTTATATATATAATAGTCATTATTTACATCGTCAAACAATAATAAAAATATATAATTTTCTGTTTTTATTCTTAAAAAAAAANAATAATCTACCCTACACAACGGATTCTGGTTGTGAAGGAATGGATTGGTGACCATTCCAGATGTATGTTGATCTGAAATAGTACCATAGAAAACAGCACCGTGTTCTGGATGAAGCTTTCCTGAAGAAGAAAAACAGAAAATAAAGACAAATGTTCGAATTCAACATAATACAAATAATAAACTATATCAATTCTTTACACTTAAATGACGAATGATATTTATAAACTTTTTTCTCAGAAGAGAAGTTCCTGCTAAATTTAAGTGCAATCCATCTCTAGGTGCATATAAAGAAGGATCTGGATAATTGTTGTGTAAAAATGAACGATATATATTTGAAAATTGGATAATTCTCCTACTACATAACTGTTTCAGTTCCGCATTGACTTTCCTTACTTTTTCAGAAGTGGTTTCATGATCTACCAATCTTGGTAAAATGGACGTTATCACTATTTTTGCGTTAGTTTTCCGTTGAATATTATATATTAAATCACTAAAATATGAAATAATCATTTGAACCGAATGCCCTTGTGCAATATTATTTGAACCTACATGGACAATTACAAAATCTATATCTTTTAGATTAATTCGATTGGACGATACATAGTAACTTAGCCTGGAAATATTTGCTCCCGGAAATGCTTGTGTAGTGCATCCCTTGATATCTTTAACATATTTTGGGATTGATGCACAAATTATTGTACCAGTCTTCCATTTAAAAGTTCCTGTAAAATTTAAAAGAGATATGTATATGATGATTGGTCAATTTAATTGTTTCTATTAAAATATTGAATATCTCCTTGAACTTTTGCATCCGGTAAAGGTATAATCAGCCCATCATGACGCAAAACAATATATGCCATGTACGGATGTTTTATTACTTTTGCAATTTGATACCAATTAATCCATGATAGTTTAACGCTATTACTTATTCCAATATACTTTGCATTAAGGACATTTCGTACCCCGAATCCCGTCCAATCTGTTTGTAATTTGCAAGAAGAAAATGTGGATAAAATTATTTCGGAAATGTGCAGTGGAGGGTCGATCTGTAAAAACGATGGGCACAAAGGCAGATGTAACAGTGGCACTGTAGCACAATGAGTACCTGACGTTAGTTCCAAAAGAATTGTTGTACCCCTGTTTTGTTTTTTTACTAAAATCAATAAAATGACAATTATGAGAATTATAACACTTATGATCAAAGCTACAACTAAATGATCCCACTCTAAAATTGAACCTACAGATGATGATATCCATTTTTGAGTTGTAGTCTGTTGATTCGAATATATAAATGCTGGAATCTCGTTGGATCGGACATTGGACGTTTGTTGTAAAATTAGCAACATCGTCGTTAGTTTCCGAATTTTCATAAGTGCTAAGATGCATCCTAAAGTTGTCAATAGTGTAAATCCCATTGAACATAAAACTAAAATGCCATTTGTATCAGGCCAGGAAGACTTAACATTAATGTCCCCTTCTAATAAAGGTTCAGTTAAAGATTGAAATATTTGTTCATCCTTTTTGGCTGCTTTTACCATTTTTTTCATGTTTAAATGTAGTTTCTGGTCCGCTACTACTCGTTCTTGGAATGAATGATTGTATAAATTAAACATTGGTAAAAGTACATTTACTTGTTTAGAAAAAACAGAATCTGCAGCAACAGAAATTAATCTAGATTCATCAAAGAATTGTTGTAACAAAGCTAAATTAATGGTATGATACATTTCAATATTATGTAATTGTTTAGCGCATTTCACGAGTCTGGGAGGAAAATACCAGTACTTTGTTGTTATTGAACATTGACAAGACAATTTCAAAACACACATAGAACACCCATGATTAATAACTTGAAAATTTGGACAATCAATTGCTAAATTAAAACTGTTATAAATAAGGACAGATGTATGAGACAATTCAATAGCCGTGGGTGCCAAGTGATTTTCTATAAAACGAAAATCACGAGACTTTTGACCAATGCTTTGTCATTTGCAAATAACCCCATGATACATGAAGGCCGTGTTACGGGAGTTAAAGCTTTATTAAAATTACATAAATATATTCCATGATTTTTGCATGTTGCCAAATCAGCTTTTTCCAATGTCGTATAATACTGTTGATGAGAGGTTATAGCTAAATATTTTGGCATGTTTAATAACATAGTAGCATGAGATGAAGTAGCATTTACAGGAACCGGTAAAGATATAACTTCATACATCCTTAAAGGTTCCTTTTCTGGAGATATTGGAAATTTAACAGTGATGTATACTTTATTAAGATATGATCCGAAGTGAAATTTTCCGTATAGATAATACCATTGAGGGGTTTTATGAACTAAAGCAAAGTTTGAATAATTTGTGCGCAAAATATTTTCAATGCCTTTAATAGCTTGATGCATAGTAAAATTTGGTATTAAAACTGGACTTAATTTCCCTTCAATTAAACTTTGGAGAGATGACGTTAGTTTATTAACTTCATTTGCAATTGAAGACGCTTTGTAACTTTGCATATTCAATAAATTAGTTAATTCCAAAATATGTCTTTCCATGCTTGTAACACTTACTTTAAATATTTTAGTAATGTTAGAAAAAGCCAAATGATTTTGAACAATTTCGCTTTGAAGAATATCCATACGCTTATTAGCAGTTGTCATGTATGAAGAAATGTGTGAACCATGTCGACTTAATACATTAGCCATTTTTATTGTCTGTTTCTGTAACGCATTGATATGTGATGCAAGTAAATTCACATCATCCATTGTTGCTGTACCAAAGAAACTTTTTGATAGACTTCCAATAAAAGGCAACAATGCTCGTTTTGTTTTCAAATTAGACCTTTTAACTGTAGGAATGTGGTTATTAACAAAATCTAGCAGATCAACTATTTTTGCTCTAGTCTCTTGCTGCATCATATTTATATTATTCATAATACTTATAATGCTGTTACATGCACTGCCAGTAATTTTGCCACATACATTTTGAAAATGATGCAAAGGCTGTGCTTGCGGTAAAATAATTTCGAAAGTTTGTTTCCAGTACTCGTTATTGACCACAATTTGTCCTTTATCCTTAAAAATAGTACCATAATTTATCCGTTGTACCGTACCATCCATTCTTAGAGTTGAACTCGAATCATCATAAAGAGATGAACACATTGAGAACGGAATCATTACCAAAATTAACAACCAGCATATGATCATTGTCCAAAATGTGCCTAAAAGTAAAAAAAAAATAGTGGATTAGTCATTAATGAGTAATGTGTTGATCAGACACAAACTCTAGCACTATTTTACAACAGATTATACTGTTAGGATCGACTAATCCACCTAATTTCGTACAGGTTTTTGGAACAAAAAAAAAATTATTAAATACCAAACATCATTATGAAGTTGGACAGATAGTCATATACTGACTTGCCTTACGATTTTGAAAATGCTGTCCCGATGTAATAAATTAAGCCGAGTTAAATTTCAACTCTCTTGATGAATGATGGCTTTACTCGTTTTTTCACCTTGCCTGTTTGCGTATGAGTTACAAAATACTCCGTAATTAACGCATCCGATAAATTGTTTTCTGGTTCCCACGATTTTGAACCATCTAACCATTTAACATAAAATTGACGCTCGCCGTTGCGTTTTCTGACTCTTAACAATTTGTCAACGGGATAATATGTTTCATTGTCATTCTCTAAACCTTCTGAATTTTCATTTTGTGCTATTTCTGCACTTTCCTCATTTTCAGGTGCATTTATTGTATTACTTACCTGTTCATCCTGTTTAATTTCTGCATCATGGACATTTTCTAAATTTCTATCATTCATACCTACTAACCTCCTTAAACCCTCTTCTTCATTCGCCCGTCTATGATTTCTTGGATTGGAATAGTGTTTTAACCTACTAGCATTTACCATAGATTTTAATTCTTTATGGTTACTACACCTTCTTAATTTAAATGTGAAATTTGGTCCCACGTTTGTAATATAGAAAGGCCCTTCATATTTGTCTACTAGCTTTGGCGACTTACCAATAGGAGTTCTATGTAACTTTAACAACACTTTGTCATTAAGACGGAATTCTGGTTCTTCAGATTTTCTATCATAATATTGCTTGCTCTTTTCTTGTTTGTGCCTAATATTTTCTCTTGCAATTTCTCTTGTAATCTTTAAATTAGCAATAACTTCATTTATATATTCTTGTGCATTTTTATGCAAATAGGTTCAACGACAATATCGAATGGTAATCTCATTTCTTTTCCAAACACCATGAAATATGGTGAATTTTCAGTAGACTGAGTACATGGAGAATTTCTCAGAGCCATTAAGATGCCCGGCAATTTTGATGGCCAATTTTCCTGATCTTTGTCGCAATATGCCCTTAATGATTGTATAAGTGTTCTATTATTTCTCTCACAAAAACTGTTAGTTTGGGGGTGATATGCTGACGTAAAATGTTGCTTAACATCAAAAATTTCACAAAGTGCTAATATAAGATTGGAGGTAAACTGTTTTCCTAAATCACTTACTAGTTTAACTGGTGCCCCAAATCTAGAAAATATTTGTTCAAAAAGTACATTTGCCACTTCTGTTGCTTCTTGATTTTTCATTGGGAAACCTTCCACCCATCTTGTAAAAGAGTCAACTACTAATAATACATATTGATATCCTTCTTTAGTTTTTGAGAGCTTGAGAAAATCAATATGCCATCTTTCAAATGGACCATCAATAGGCATTGATGTCAATGGAGGGGGTTTATTATGATGATCCTTTTTGATTCTTTGACACCTGTCACATGAATGAATGTAATCATATATATCTTGATGCATATGATCCCAATAATATTTTTCTTTCATCGCTGCCATTACTTTTTCAATTCCAAAATGAGCACCTCCTACTGAGTTATCATGAAATGCTTTCAAGGCATCTTTTCTTAGAACTTTTGGTAACACCAATTGCCGTATCCAACGTTCCTGCTTTGTCAATTTTCTTAAACGTTTTTGAAACCAATGATATAAAACACCATTGCATAAATCAAAATACTCTGATTTGGCTATCACTTTCTTTTGAGTTTTGAAATCTTCAGGAAGAATTTCTTGTTCTTTGTATAAATAAATATCTTTTAATTCTGGACATTCTTTTTGTAATTGAGCTATAGCAGGTAAGTCCGTTAAAACGTCACTTTGGTTAACTTTATCACTTTCAATAGCATGAATGATGGGTGAACTATCATAAATAAATTGTACTTCTATTCTTTCATTTACCGCATTACATGTACTTACCTCAGCTTTGTCATATTGCCGTCTACTAATAGCGTCTGCTACCACATTCTGCCTACCTGGTTTATGCACAATTTTAAAATTGTACTCTTGGAGTTCTAATGCCCATCTTGCTAACCGTCCGGTTATACGTTTCTAGTTCATTAAATACTGTAAAGCTTTATGATCTGTGAAAACTGTGAATTCTTGTGTTAAATAAGATCTATATTCTCGTATAGCTTCTAAAACTGCCAAACATTCTTGGTCTGATGTAGACCAGTTTCTTTCTGCTTGATTTAACGACCTACCGCCATAAGCAATAACGCGTTCCCTTCCTGTATGATCTAATTGTGATAAATAGTACCCTATAGCACTATTTGACGCATCTGCTGTTACCCTAAACGGTTCGTTCATTTTCGCATGTACTAAAATTGGAGCTTCCGTCATTGCATGTTTTAACTTGTCAAACGCC
This sequence comes from Modiolus philippinarum, assembly GCA_002080025.1. Lineage (NCBI taxonomy): Eukaryota > Metazoa > Mollusca > Bivalvia > Mytilida > Modiolidae > Modiolus > Modiolus philippinarum. The sequence goes on along the minus strand of MJUU01044346.1, from coordinate 14,730 downwards.
TGTTGCGTTTCGGAATCCCATGTAAACTTAACATCTTTTCTTAATAATCTGTTTAACGGAGACACAATAGCCGAGTATTTATTTATGAAACGACGATAAAAATTTGTTGCGCCTAAAAATGACCTTAGTTGAGTTTGAGTTGTTGGCACTGGATATTCACTGATAGCTTTAGTTTTTGCTGGGTCAGTCTGAATCCCTTCTTTCGACAAAATATGACCCAGAAATTTAACTTGTTTAACAGCAAATTTGCACTTTGATGGCTTTAGCGTTAAATTAGCACTTTTCAATCTATCAAACAATAATTTAAGATGCTGCAAATGTTCATTAAAATTTTTGCTGAAAACCAAAATGTCATCTACATACACAAGCACATTTTTCCAATTTAAACCTCTTAAAACTTGATTCATAATCATTTGAAATGACACACAACTATTCTTTAAACCCATAGGCATGCGTGTCCATTCATAAATTCCACTTCTAGTAATAAAGGCGGTTTTGTGTCTAGTTTCTGGGTCAATTTGGATCTGATAATATCCAGAATGTAAGTCAAAACTACTGAAGATGTGAGCTTCAGATTCTGCTAAACAATCAAACACTGATTCTAGCCTAGGAATAGGATGAAAAATTGGCCGTGTGTAAGAATTAATTTTTCTATAGTCACAACAAAATCTAAAAGTGCCGTCAGTCTTTCTAATCAAAACTACAGGAGAATGATATTCACTATTTGACTCTACCACTATACCAGCCTCTTTTAGCTCATTGACCTGCCTGTCAATTTCCCGTTGCATAGCAGGATTTTGTCTATAAAAAGGCATTTTAATTGGAGCCGGTTCAAATGTTTCCATTTTGTGGGCATACATATCAGATTTACCCAATTCTTTTAGATTTGTTGCAAAAACATCTCTTTGAGTTTTCAAAAACTCTTTAAGTCTTAATTTTTGTTGTACCGTTAAATCTGCATCTGAGAGGTCAAATTCAACCGGAGATTTTCCTATGTTAACATTTTCCTTGATTTGTGTTTGCACTGAATTAACTGAAATGTTATTTTGTGCCAATGATACAATACTGGTAACATCTACATCTGAAACTGTGGCTACAATAGTATTATATTTTACAAAAATATCCGATTCAGTTGGATTACACAACCGAAACCTAGCTCGTCCTTTTGTCACCTTAACTAAACACTTTGCTCCCATCAAATTTGAATTTTCAAGTTGTTTTACTGGTTCTAGCAGTACAGTCTGATTATCCCTAACTTTAGAAATTTTAACCGTAATATCAGCTTGATGAAGAGGTTTGATTATAAAATCCTTTTGTGACCTGGCAAATGCTTTTGTTTCCTGTATAGTAGCTACAGTTGAAGTTTCAGCTATACTTAAAGTTCTTTGTGCAAAGTTTAAGGAAATTTCATATTTTTCTAGAAAATCAATACCTAAAATAAATGAATGATTTAAGCCTTCAACTATGTGAACTGGGAATGTAAATTTGCTATTTGCTATTGCAATTGGTAAAGTTATTTTACCTAAAATAACTAATTGGCGACCTCCAACTCCCTTAACAAAATCAAATTCTGATTCTTCTAATTGATATTCTGCAAAATTTGTGTTGTAAAAGAATGCTGCACTTGCCAAAGTTAATTCTGACCCTGTATCAAGCAATGCCGAAGTTTTAGAAATACCAATCTTGACATTTATTTTGTTTTTCATCTGTAAAGGGGAAGTCAAATTTACATTTGCTATTCTGCCTTTGTGCCTACCCCTGAAATAAGTTTCTGGGATAGGCCCGTATCCCTAGCCCGAATTTTGTCGACTCTGTCCATTTGAATAATAACTTATAGCCGGATATTGAGGACGTTAAATAGTATTATTTGAATTAACCCGAGAATATGTATTTTGATTTCTTGAACTTATATTATGTTGAACTCTACGTCTTTGTCCTGATCTACAGGCGGAATCAAAATGACCTACTTTATTACAATTGTAACATATTTTATTTTTAGCAGGACATCTACCGACATCACAATTTCGTCTGTTACATCGAAAACATACAAAATTTGTAAAGGAATCGCTTTGTGAATTTTGAAAATTTGGTGGTCTACGTGTTGACCTTTCAGTTTTATTACGTGCCGAAACAGTAGCCAACGATGCCGAACTTAATTTTTCAGACAAATTTGCGATCTCGGCCTGCATTCCTACAATAGTAGCTGTTAATGATTCATTAGGTGATTCCGTACATTTAATTGTTTTTTCAGCCAACAAAGCCATCTCTCGCAACTCTTCCATTGATTTAGGCTTTTGTGGCATGACTATTTTTGCAAGAGGTCCTCTCAAACCTTGAATTGCTATACCAATAACCATTTTTTGTGGTATGTCACCTTCAGTTGTTTGCTTGATTACTCTTGCAACGTAGTCTTCCACAGTTTCACCCGGAATTTGCTTAATATTTAACAAATTAGTATCAAAAATTGATTTGTCAGGTGAAAACCTTTTAATAAAAGCTTCTTTTAAATTATGTAAAGAGGTCCTAACAGATTCGTCTGCATTTAAATACCATTGTAATGCATTTTCTCCCATTTGAAAAGGAAAAGCTGCGAGAGCCGCCGCTTCTGTCATAGAATGATATAACACCCATTGCATAAACAATGTCCACCATTGTTTAGCCGATTGTTTTTCGCTAAATTTTTGCAAATTTATTACATTTGGCATTCGAGCTGCCTGAACTAAATGTTGATGCGACATCATAGATGAATATAATGGTACCGTTTGTGGTACATTAATGAACGTATTGGCCGACGTGGACAATGTTGGCTGATTTGACATATTAGAATGTGAAATAGTTGAACTTGAGTGTGGTATTGAAAACTTTGGTAAATTACTAAAACTAAATATATTGTTTGTTGACACTTTTGGTAAAAAATTAAAATCTAAATTACTTGTAGAAGCTGACACTGTACTTGTTGAAACAGGCAGTTTACTTGCTGAAGCTGGAATTGCATTTGTAGCCTCCATCAATTTGTCATCTTCTGCCATACTGGTTGCCACGGTTGTCTTCTCACTGTCCTTGCTCTCTATAAAAGCATCTACACCAGAACTTGTCGTATCCATGTTGTACGTCATATCCGGGTCTGTTATGGTATCATGGTCCATTTGTGTTTTCACTTTGGCCCCCTTTCCTATGTTATCTCCTGGCTTTGCTTTCGGTTGAAATCCTACCAAATTTGTGTTCATGTTTTGCGGTCTTGTTTCCCTTCCACTCCGAAGAAACATACACCGGTGATCGAATTAGGTTCTCCTCCAAATTATTATACATTAACTTTACACGTTTTTGAAAGTTACGTCAAAATGCTCATTGTTCAAATTACACAAAATGCATAAAACACTGAATTATTGCTGTATACAGAAAACGGATCGAACAATCATCTATATGTTCTAGTTCTTGCCTTTCTTTTCAAATTATTTTTGATTATTTGTTCTCCACAGAGACATTATAGAGATTAGCAACTTGTAGTTAATGATATATATAACTGACAACTCTCAAAACTCTCGGTAATTTTGCTTATCACCATTTAAATAACAATCCGACGAAATTTATCTATAATATCAGCTTTCACAAAAACTATCGAAGAGTTCTTAGTGTGTTGTTAACATCTCAGTTGCATCCTCGGTACTATATGTCTTTCACCCTTGACGTATTTAGTTGTTGCCAATCTGTATCTCTATCACTGCTTCTTATTGCATCTTTCGGTTTTGTTCCTATCACCCATACTAGTAACAATTTGTGCCAGAATAAAGATCAGTTAATTGTCAAAATGGCCATTGCCTATGCAAATATTAGATTCATATAACTCAATGAAAAAATTAACTAAAACTCAGCTTGAGTATTCTGACTTTTGTCAGAGTATACTTGTTTTATATTTTGAAGATATCGTATAAAGGTATATATGTAAGTAAAAAATTAAATTTTAAATTCGGAAGTTTTTCTGAGTTCTACTTTTTATGTCCCTCCATGGGGCAAAAAGAGAAAAAAATTAAACCTCATTGGGCACATACTTGGGAATATTAACAAAAGTAATTGACAGAATTGGATATATTTCTAGAAATACCCTTTAAACAACAAACATTTATTATCACTCTTTTTACAAAAACAATAGACATATTTGTTTTCATATGGTTAAAAGGATGATAATTTGGAATTCGGACCATTATTTAGGGGAGGTTACTTTGACCCCATTTATCTCAGAAAAACGCCTTGAAAGTTGGTCCAGTATTTATACCAAAGAAAGGATATATACTCAACAGTAATATATTTAAAAAATAACCAATTTGAATTCGGAATTATTTTTGGGGTCAGGTGTCCTCACTTACCTTACATGCACTAGGAGCAGAGTCCACAAACAACGCATTGGTTTTGAATTAACACAGAACTTATGGAAGAGACACAAATTGATAAAAAATTATTAGCCATTGTTGTGGATGAAATGTGTTCATTTTTGAGGGATATTTGTTTGACAGTCATATATTGTAGTCTCAATATCATAGCATGTTAATGTCCAACCCTACTGCTTTTGTCAGGTTAATGTCAACCCTACTGCTTTCGTCAGGTTAATGTCCAACCCTACTGCTCTTGTCAGGTTAATGTCCAACCCTACTGCTTTTGTCAGGTTAATGTCCGACCCTACTGCTTTTGTCAGGTTAATGTCCAACCCTACTGCTTTTTTACGGTTAATGTCCAACCCCACTGCTTTTGTCAGATTAATGTCTAACCTTACTGCTCTTGTCAGG
>MJUU01044345.1:74347-103824 GCA_002080025.1 Modiolus philippinarum | reverse complement strand
GTTCAATTTACAGTCATTTGGGTTACAACAATTGTTTATTTCTTGAGGATTATATTATTGTGTACATATATGTATTATGTTTTACAATTAAACTGTGTCCACACCTGTATCGTGACCATCCACAATTAAATTTGCACTTATTGCATGGGGTACAGAGTGATCCAATGTCTAGTTATATCCCCCGCAAACAAAGTTTGGGGGGTATATAGGAATCACCCTGTCTGTCTGTCCGTCTGTCCACACTTCTCGTAAGCGCAACTCCTCTTAAACCACTCAAAGGATTTTGATGAAACTTTACACAAAGGAAGAACACTATATGTAGATGTGCATGAAGGAATATAATTATTGTCGGAAACCAGGAAGGGGAAATAATGGTAATGGTAATGATTCTTTTGTAAAATGTCAAATAGGCTAAAAAAGGGTGAATTTTATATTTGTCCGATTTCGACAGAGTATTTTCATTGGAACACTTGTGAAAAAATCTTTCTTGAAGATTTATATCATAGTGTCCAAGCTGTACTGTGTCCACACCAACTTAAATTTGCACTTACCATATCGATTCATGGTTTAATGAGCTAGGGGTATATTTGGCTGCCATTCGGCGACAGCTCTTGTTTTGTATAATCTTCAAACAGATACAAATCTTTTCAAGAATGATGAAGTCTTCTACATGAATAAATACATGTAATACTTACGAATAGGCTACATTTATATGACAGCAGTCTTCATGTCAAGCCTATGAAAAATTCTGTATCGGCGGATGGGAGAAAACTCCAGTTTATACATGTATGTGCAAGAATTCAATTTTGCCTGAATTTATTAATCAATTTGTCTTGTGTTTGCTCTGTTGGTTTTTAAGTCCTTATGTCATTAATATTTTCCTCATATATCTTTATTACATTTTCATTACTGCGTTATCTCTGATGTGATCCTTGAAAAGATATGAGATCTAATGGGCCTCTAGTTTGTGTATTATTAAGTAATAATTACGCATGAGGTGTAAAAATCAGAAGAAAAAAAAATTAAAATGGAACTGACACAAGTTAATTCTAGAAAATATAGAAAGAACAAAAACATATGGCATGCATTGTTTTTTCTGTGATGTAATATGGCACTAATTTGTTTTGCAGGTAGTGCAATAATTTCTCCCCAGAAAGAAGACGAGAAGATAATTGAAACAGACAATGGTAAATAATTTACTTTTCATTACTTTACAGTATTGTCTTTTGTTTGTTATATCATTTTAATTTGAGCATATTATTAAAAAACTAACATTTTGGATCAAAGATGTAATTGGGTAGTTAAAAACTTAATATTTAGATTACTCAACTGATTTTTTTGTCTTGTGGTGTGACTATATAAATTAAATATTGATTTGACATTTTCAATACCATTTTCTTCATTATGTTTCAAAATTCAATTTGCAAGTTGCAAAGTGAAATACAGTTGAACCTCGATATGTCGAACTCGGTTGTCTCGAAATCTCGGATGTGTCGAAGTGAATAGTCGGTCCCGGCAAAATTCCCCTTTGTTTAATGCATTTTTACCTCTGATAACTCGAACTCGGATTATTCGAATTCTCGGATAACTCGAATATAAATCGTTGTCCCGTGAAAAATTTATATTGCAAATGTATCCTGATATGTCGAAGTTGAGATCAAATTGCATAATCGTATATTATATGTTTGCCCATATATAAAAACAAGTATAGTATAATAATGTTTTATTTAATAAAATCATGTTTTTTTCTATTTTTTATGTACAGTATCTCCGATTCTGTATGTTGCCATCAACTTGGTAATGCACATCGAATTGCATGACTGCCAATCTCTGTTGTAACAAGAAATTATATGTAAAATTCAAACTCGGATGTCTCGAACCTCGTATAACTCGAATCATTTTGTATGGTCCCTTCGACTTCGACTTATCGAGGTTCGGCTGTATACTAAGAAAACATAATATACTTGATTTATTTACATCCCATGAATTGTATTTCATTTACATCCCATGAATTGTATTTCATTTCGAATGTAGCATCATTATATTTTATATTCTATTTGAAGATGTAAATTGCCCACTTTTGATTGGATTATGCCCTTCGAAGGTGAAAATATTTGGAAAACACATCTGCAAATTGATAAAATTAATGTCAAAACCAAAATAATTATATTTTTGCAAACTAAAAGTGGTTTTGGGTTGTTTTTAGTCTGGGGTATGCATCCATATCTGACTATTGTCCTTGGTTAATGTATCAAAGGCTTGTTTCCCTCAGTTCACACATTTTCTATACATAATTTTATCACATACTTTTTGAACATGGTAGACACAACTCTGTATTCAATCAAGTAAAATACAGATATATTTTCTGCTTAAACCAGTTCTTTTTCAAAGTGACAAAAAAATACAAGCATTGGAAATCCTTTTTAGCCGACTGTTGAATATCCTTACTGATACATATTATTGACCCTTAATATACATGTACAATGTATTTAAGTATTTACCTGCCTTAAGCAGAAATCATTTTGCATGGCATAGGTTATTTTAAAAAAACACACAATTTCAAGTGATGCTGGGCTGTGCTTCATTAATGATATATAATACATATACTTTTATTAGCTCACCTGGCTATGCCAGGGTGAGCTTTTGTCATCACTTTGTGTCCAGTGTTCCTGTTTTGATAACTTTTCATTCATAGATCTTCTCCTCTGAAACCACAGGGCAAATTCAAACCAAATTTGGTAATAATAGTCCTTTGGTGGTCGCCCTTAAAAATTGTATCCAGCAGGTCTGTACCTCATTCAAGATGGCTGCCATGGGGAAATATGGTTTTAACATTGGACCACATGGGATAACACATTTAAAGATCTTCTTCTCAGAAACTGCCCATCCAATTATAATCAAACTTATTCGACAGGACCTTATCCCAGATGGCTCCCAGTGGGGAACATAGTATTAGCAATGGACCCTATGGACAACACATTAAAAGATCTCCTGCGAGAAACTACTTGTCCAATGAGAACCAAACTTAGTCTCAATGGTCCTTAGACGAATTCTTCCGAAAATGGTATCCAACAGGTCCATACCTCATCCAAGATGGCTGCCAGCGAGGATCATAATATTAACATTGGACCCTAAGGAAAACACATTCAAAGATTGCCTACAGAAAACTACTAGTCTAATTAGAATCAAACTTAGTCACAATCTCTTCAAAAAAAGTCCATACCTCATCCAAGATGGCCACCAGTGGGGAATCACAAACTGAATCACAGGTCCATACCTCATCAAAGATGGATGCCAGTGAGAAACATAATATTAACATTGGACCCTATGGAAAACACATCCAAAGATCTCCTTCAGGAAACTACTAGTCCAATTAGAACCAAACTTAGTCACAATGTTCCTAAGATGATCTCTTCCAAAATATGCCGCCGTGCGCTGTCCCTGATTATGAATAGGCCCATAGCATCCTCTGAGCTTGGAGTATGAGTCTTCCTAACAGAGGACCCCGAGGGAACCCTGGGATATAGAAATAGGACCTAGTATCTCCGGCTTGCGGGGTGTGACCCCTCCTAAACGGGGGCTGGCCCCGAGGGTCCCGGNATATGGAAATAGGACACATCCAAAGATCTCCTTCAGGAAACTACTAGTCCAATTAGAACCAAACTTAGTCACAATGTTCCTAAGATGATCTCTTCCAAAATATGCCGCCGTGCGCGGTCCCGGCTTATGAATAGGCCCGCAGCATCCTCTGAGCTTGGAGTATGAGTGTTCATAACAGAGGACCCTGAGGGAACCCTGGGATATAGAGATAGGACCTAGTATCTCCGGCTTGCGGGGTGTGACCCCTCCTAAACGGGGGCTGACCCGGAGTGTCCCGGGAAATAGGAAATAGGACCCCTTCCGTGTTTGTGCGGGATTAATATATACACAACCCATCTTTCGGATGGGATGTAAACTCAGGTCCACGTGTAGGAAGAAATGTCACGCTTCCTGCACGTTAAAGAATCCTTGTTGCAAGCTTTTTTGAGTGGTCCGTAGATGATCGGCTACAAGGCTAAATTCTCCGCCCTTTTCAATTTCACCCTACTTTTCCAGTGGCAGTCAGAATTTCCCGTCCCATGGCCTTTTCCATACCCCAAGGTGATTATTTATTAACAAACTTGTTCTCGTCTTGATATAGCGGAAATATTGCTGAGTAGACGTTAGACAATATTCAATCAATCCAAAATATGTATCAGGCAGGTCCATACCTCATCAAAGATGGCCAACAACGGGGAACATAATATTAACATTAGACACTATGGACAACATGGGATTATGCCAGAATTTCTGGAATTTTTATCCACGCACTTTCGAATGAAAGTTCGGGGATATTGTCGTTGGCCTCGTCCGTCCCTCCGTCCGTCTGTCTGTCTGTCCGTCCGTCCGTCACACATCCTTGCGACGCGAACTCCTCCTACATTTTTGGATTTAGGGTTTTAATTTTGTTATAGAACTGTTGCATATATGCTGCAGATGCGCAATAAGCTTTCAGAATTTTGATATTGGTCTTGGTGCAAACAAGAGGCCCCAAGATGTCCATTTTGACACATGTGGCATGCGACGCGAACTCCTCCTACATTTTTGGATTTAAGGTTTTAATTTTGTTGTAGAATTGTTGCATATGGTCTGTAGATGCGCAGTAAGCTTTCGGATTTTTGATATCTATCTTGATGCAAACAAGAGGCCCCAAGATGTCGATTTGACAAAGACCACAAAATGTGGATTATGACACGTATGGCATGTGACGCAAACTCGTCCTACATTTTTGGATTTATGGGTTTAATTTTGTTGCAGAATTGTTGCATATAGTCTGTAGATGCGCAATAAGCTTTCAGAATTTTGATTCCGGTTCCAACTTTGGTAAATTTCCTGAAAATGTCAAAGACTGATATTTTTGGACATTTTGGCATATAATCTTATATTTTGGCAAGTACTTGAAAAATAATAAAACTTCTGAAATCTTAGAATTAGAAAATGTAATTCCAATTTTGGTAAATATCCTGAAAGTCTCAAAGACCACTTATTTTTTGGAATTCTACCTAGCAACCATACTTTTGGCATTTGTTTTGATAAGGTTAATCATTTTCACCTATTGGATTTCAAAAATATTTGATTCCAATTTTGGTAAATTTCCTGAAAGTGTCAAAGACCACTTATTTTTTGGAATTCTACCTAGCAACAATATTGTTAGGATTTGTTTCTATTAGGGCAATCATTTTCACCAATAGAATTTCAAAAATAGTTGATTCCAATTTTGGTAAATTTCCTGAAAGTGTCAAAGACCACATATTTTTTGGAATTCTACCTAGCAACAATACTGTTAGGATTTGTTTCCATTCGGCAATCATTTTCAACAATTGAATTTCAAAAATATTTGATTCCAATTTTGGTAAATTTCCTGAAAGTGTCAAAGACCACATATTTTTTGGAATTCTACCTAGCAACCAAACTGTTAGCATTTTTTTTTATAAGGTTAATCATTTTCACCTATTGGATTTCAAAAATATTTGATTCCAATTTTGGTAAATATCCTGAAAGTCTCAAAGACCACTTATTTTTTGGAATTCTACCTAGCAACCAAACTGTTAGCATTTGTTTTGATAAGGTCAATCATTTTCACCAATTGGATTTCCAAAATAATTGATTCCAAATTTGGTAAATTTCCTGAAANTAAAAGTGGCCCGATGCTGTCTATGTGTGCAGGTTAACGTTCGTGTTACCATGTTTTATTTTGACGAGGGACATAGAAGGACTGAAAAAAAAAATCGGTCTGGTTCGGAAGTGGGGGGTGTGCACGGAAAGTGTTTCCAGCCCACGGACTACCTGTTTTTTCGTGTTTTCTCTTTTGCATTTTCGCCTTCTCAAGTTTTCGATTTGTGGAAAGTGAAAGGAAAAAGCACGAAATCTCTGCATTCGATCATCATATGTCAGAAACTGAAAGTATATAGACGATATTCCGTTTTCAAATTTTTGGGTAATTGTCGACATCTTACCCCGAATCTACTGGAAACTGGTACCTGTCGTCATTTGAGCGTAATCTAGGAATTCTCCTCGTGACCTAAAATAAATTGGTTGCAAATGACCCGCCTGGGATAAAATGTTGATTTATGACATGTTCAGCTTTTTTCCAATCATAAACACCTTTCATATGTTGATAGTATACAGTTACTGTCTTTTGTTGAGGTAAATGTGCAGTGTTATTGACTTTTGGGGAAACAGATATTCATCGAGCCCATGGCGAGGTGAATATCTGTTTTCCCAAAAGTCAATAACACTGCATATTTACCGAAACTAAAGACAGTAACTGTTTTATTCTATTATCCGATAAATACATAATAATTCTTTTTATTATGTATTATACTATACACATAGAAATTTTCTATGGGTGTCGAATTAAAGAGGCTTTGGACATTGCATAAAATAAATGAAATATATACTTTTCAAAAAATATTTTGAGGATAAGTAAAACAATAAATATAACATTATTATTATCTTTACTGTCAGGAATTTACAGATTCTAGCTAACACTGAGTTTTCGGCTTTTTTCCATTTTTCCATTGGTCGTCAATGGTGGGAGAATGTGAAGAAGGGAGTGAATTGACATTTTAATGCAACAAGCGAATTTAAGCTTTACCAGTGTTACGCTGACTTGTTTCGTATTTTAAGTGTATTTGCACCATTTTCGCTGATCTTCTTTTCTTTAGATGAAGCAATTCTGTTTTTAGTGATGCCGATGACGTTGTCACGCGACAATGTTACATAGCAATGTGATTGGACGATATAAATACGGGATTTCCCCTTTTCTAAAAATATGTCGCACGTGACGTTTCCCGCGGTGAATATCGTTTTCATGGAGTGAATATCCTTTCTTATTCATTTTAATGTCAATGCAACTTTATCATTAGTATTTATATATTATAGAATAAAAGAATTTATTCCCTTTGCCCTCATACAGCGGACGCCATTTTTACCCCGTTTGACCTCTTTGACCCGCCATTCTAATACCCGGAACGTTCCGGAATTGGACTTTTGGAAGAACGTTTATTCTGCACAGGACAGCTTCATGCTGATACGTCTTCCTTGTTTTTTCAAGTTGCAGAGACGTGTAAAAAAAGCTAAGAGACGTGTAAAAAAAGCTAAGAGACGTGTAAAAAAAAAGCTAAGAGACGTGTAAAAAAAGCTAAGAGACGTGTAAAAAAAGCTAAGAGACGTGTAAAAAAAGCTAATCGCGTAGCCTCAGACGCAAAATTTGACGTTCAATGAAATTTTAGTAATGAAAACTCTGATTCTGTTTAGTATTTTTTAAATTTAGGTAAAAGTCACATTGAGATAGATGAAATTCAGCAATTAACACCACAGGCTACAACTGCAGCAATTTCATAAGCGGGCTTAATGACAATATCGTCTTATTTTAAGTTGTTGAAGTGCTAACTGTTCTTCTTAGTCAGCTTTTATTTTCAGGGGTAAGGCTTTTGGGTAAGTAGACAGTGAAGACTTAGAGGTAAAAATTGATGGATTATGTTTGAAATTTCCAGTAGGCAACTGGAAAAGGTTCTACTTGTTTTACATTTTTGCAGGTTTCGAGGATGAGAGGAGTGGTGAATCTGTGAGCATATCAACGATCTAGGATTTGATGCCCCTGTCGGTAATCCTGCAGATGACGTCAAATTGAAAAACTCACTTGTGACAAAAGTATCTTAAATCTGCATATGGCAAGACGATAAAAAGCCCAGGAAGTTTTCCAGTTTTTGCTAGTATTACAAGACGCACCGAATCTTTGAATCTTTTATACAAATACACGAAGTGACAGTCATTCCCAGTTTTCGCATTTTCGTCCTCTCGATTTTGTGCTTTCGCCTTCTGGATTTTTTCGTTTTCGATCTGTGGAAAGTAAAAGGGGAAAATGCAAAAACGCGAAATCGTCCCGTCGCGTCATATGCAAGAAACCGGAAATATTTTCTACATAGGACAGCTTCATGCTGATACAATACGTCTTAGGGCGACGTGCACAACAGATAAATTCTGACATTAAAGCGCGTAACCTCGGGCGTAAACCTTGATATTTAGTGAAAAAAAGTCTCTGATTCTGTTAGGTATTTTTTCTTCCATGAGATAGATGAAATTCAGCAATTAACATCCCAGGCTACAACTGCAGCAATTTTATTAGCAGGCTTATGACAATACCGTCTGATTTTGAGTTATTGAAAGATTAACTGTCCTTACGGGACAGGTTTTATTCTCAAAGGTACTGTAAACGTATTTAATTCCGCGGTTGCTAATTTTTGCGGTTTCTTGGACAGTGACATATTCGCGTGCATCAATTTAAATAAGTTGTTTGAAGAAACAACTGAAAAATATTAGAACATTCTTATTGTTTCTGAGATATTCGCCAATTCTTATTTTTGCGGTCTTTTTCAACCGCGAAAATAGCGATAATTAGTTTACTGCCAAAACAACTACGTTTACAGTAAGGCTTTTTGGTAAGTAGACAGTGAGGACTTGTAAGTAAAAATTGATAATTTATGTTGAAATTTACAGTAGGCAACTGGAAATTACAATGTGAAAAAGTACCACTGGTTCTCCATTTTAGAAGGTTTTATTAAAGATCTGGGTTTTAATGCCGCTGTCGGTAATCATGTAGAAGACGTCAAATTCCGAATCACTTTTGAGAAAAAAAATTCTAATCGTCATATTTAAAGACGATAAAAAAACCAATGAAGTTTTCTTGCTAGTATTACAAGACACACCGAAAACGTCATTTTTGTATCTTTAAACGCAAAAAACACGAAATGAAACTAATTTCCCGTTTTCGTGTTTCTCTGTCGCATTTTCGACTTAGTGATTATCTGGCTATGCCAGGGTGAGCTATTGCCATCACTTAGCGTCCGTCGTCCGTCCGTCCGTCCGTCGTTAGCTCACTTTCAAAAATCTTCTCCTCTAAAACCACTGGGTCAAATGGAACCAAACTTCAACTGAATCATTACTAGGGTATCTTGTTTCAAATTTGCTATTTTGTATGTCTTAGGTCAAACAACATGGCTGCCGTTACTAAAAATAGAACATAGGGGTAAATTACAGTTTTTGTGAAATAACTCAAAAAGCATTACAGATATCAAAAATCTGACCAAAAAAAAATAATCAGCATGAGAAGATCTACCAATGCTGAAATTTTGAAGAAAATCTGATGGCCCGTCTAAGAGTTATTGCCCCTTTTTCGTAAAATTTTCAAAATTTTGATGTTTTTTTTATTTTTTTATTAAAAACTATAACAGATAGAGGTTAAGTTTTAATGCAAAAATGTTCAGCATGTAAAGATCTACCCACATGGAAATTTTTAGGAAAATCCAAGTACCTATATATGAGTTGTTGCCCTTTATTGGTCAAATTTTTTCGTGATTTTATACTTTTTTTCCTATATTTCAAAAACGCTTTGAGATAGAGGTCAAGTTTAAATTGCAAGAATGTTCAGCATGTTAAGGACTATATTTTATTGAACAAAGTCATGTCTTCCGACCTCTTCAAAGATGGCCGCCAACGAGGAACTTAGTTTACTATTTGACCTAATGGGAAAATTCATACAAAGAACTTCTTCTTGAGATCCACCAAATGGATGAGAACCAAACTTGGCATGAATGATGCTTGTGAGGTGCTGACGAAGTGTTACTACTTTGGTGCCGATCCATCATCCAACATGGCCGCCAGCAGGGGAACTAAATTTTAACATTGGACCCAATGGTAAAATTATGCATACAAAGAACTTCTTTTTGAGAACCACTGATTTGCTTAACCTATTCTTGGCATTGATAATGCTTGTGAGATGCTGACTAAATGTTTTTTACTTAGGTGCCGATCCGTCATCGTATATGACCCACAGCATTGGACCATATAGGAAATACACACAAAGATCTTCTAGAGAACTGCTGAATGGATTTAAATCAAACATGACATGAATGATGCCTGTCGGGTGCTGACAAAGTGTCACCAGCTGTGAACTTACTTTAACAGAATATCTTCTAGAGAACTGCAATAGATTTAAACCAAACTTTACATAAATGATGCTTATGAGAAGCTGACCAAGTGTTGTTTCCTCGGTGCTGATCCATCATCCAATATAGCCTCCAGCAATGAATTGAACCCTCAGGGGATATTCATGCAAAGATATAATAGAAAACCACTGAATGGATTCAATTTAAACATTGCATGAATGAAACTTGTGAGATTTTGACCAAGTTTGTTACTTTGGTGCTGATCCGTCTTTTGACATGGCCACCAGTGGCAAAACTTAGTTTAACATAGGACCAAATGGGAAATGCATAAAAAGATCTTCTGCTCTGAAACTGCTTGAACAATTTCAGTAGAATTTTGATGTTATAGTCCTTGGGTGACCCTTTTCAAAGTTTTATGTTAAATAGCTGCCAGCAGGGAACGTAGATTAACATAGGCCCTTTAAGTTTGGAACTGCATTCAAAAATCTTCTCTGAAACTGCTTGAACAATTTTAATTCAATTTTATAAAAAGTTTCTGATTTTTATGTACATACACCACCAAAGATGGACTATCAATTTGGAATTATAGTGCTGAATAGGACCCAGGTGAGCGATACAGGCTCTTGAGAGCCTTTTGTTTTTCATCTTCTGGATTTTGCGCTTTTGATCTGTGGGAAGTGGAAAGAGAAAACGCGAGAACGTGAAATCACCGAATCTAGCCACTATATGCAAAAACTAAAACATTTTCTGCATAAGGAAACGTCATGCGGCTACATTAGATCAAAGCTCCATTTTCATTCAGTTATTGTCTGGTCATTATGATAAATGTTGTGAAAATTTATCGAACAAAAACAAATGTCATTAAAATGCAAAAAAAGGAACAAATGTATTGAAGTATGTAGCAATGCAAAAGCGTGTTTATAAGTATTTCTTCAATGTTTTTTGACATGGAGATACTTGAATATTACTTGTTGTAGAAAATTAGACAACCTTTATGCAAAGACTCCACAAATTGTTCCCTATATATGATTCTGTTTGAATATTGAATTCAAAGAAAGCAATTTAACGCTGTATGAATGTTAGTTCTCAACTATGAAAACAGATTAATAAATCATTAGTATGAGTGTTTTATTTGCTTCACTGACATACTTGTACCTGTAGGTGAAAGAGAAAGCCAAGTGCGTTAGCCTTTCTTGTAAATACAAAGCCTCTACTGATCTAATATCATCGCTGCAATGCTTTATCGCACTAGCATACGGACAACTAGTGTCAGGTAGGGTCAAATATCCTAGGCTACACTGTAGAAGATCTAAGTGTAGCAAGGACCCTAAAATGAGGAGGGCAGGTCCAATGGCATGTGAACACACCCTGGTCCCACTGAAATTATCCCAACTATGACTCAATTAGCACAACTTGTGAGCTGGAAAAGCAAAAGGCTAAAGAAGTAAATCCAGACAAAAGTTCCAAGGAAATACATTAAAAGAACAAAAATTTTTTAAATAAAGATTCCTGTTCGTTCACTTTCAATGCATGGACATGTAAAAAAATAATAAGTTTCATTTCAAAGTACAGTATTTGTAAATTTTATTCACTCTTCATCTTTTTACATCCATACATCTTTAAATTTCTATAACAAAAAATGGAAAATGTCACTAATCATTGAGATCATCCTTTTAACCCATTTTTGTTTCTTGTTATTCCGAGAGATTATAAAAATGAGTGTTCAATGGAAAACCCCTGCACGAAACTGACCAGTCTGGTTGGGCGAATCTCTAAAATCAGTACAGTAAAAATGTCAAATATAAAGGGCACAAGTAGATCATGTTAACAAGATATCCTAAATGCTTGATTAGAATCTTTCTTGCGGTTCGAAATAGTTGTGGATTTATCGATTTCCAAACATACATCAAGACTACAGATAATAATCCATGATAATGAAAATGGTAGCGCAAGTCGGAAACAAAGATAAAGAAAAAAAATACATAAATGCATGTTAGGGAAACCACAAGAACAACACGTTTCATGCCTTAGATCAGGTTTACGATAAGTATCAAGAGATAGCGTAAAAATTTTGAAAAGAACGATGCAATTTAGAAGAGAATGCGGATAATGCTGTATTTCTTTGGTGATATATATAGACGGACAGACGGACACAAGACGACGGATATAGATATCTATGCGACGAACTTGCACTAGATGCAGGCGACAAAGAAATAATAAAACATTTGGTTTTGGAAAAAGCAATTCTTCCAAGTTTATATTTAAAAAAATCAAGAACGCACGATATACTTCGCCAGCCCACATGAAACAGTAATCCACCCAAATGAAACCACGTTTTTCATGTTGAACAATGTTAAACCTTTTTTACGCAGTTCACTTTCGCGATAATTTATCCTTAATAATTACATTTGCAGCAGTTTTCATGAAATTACAGAATAGACCATTTGCCAGTTCTGCGATCAACAGAATGAATTTAGCGAAACCCAAAAGGGGGGTAACTTTTTGAAAAATCTCAAGGGGACAGAATGGTTCCCTGCTTGTGAAAAACAATCAAAAAATAAAGCATTTTTAATTAAACGTAATGATAGTTTAATCTTTAGCCGGCAACATTATTCAAACCCCAATCCCCAATAGCACTTACCATTCTTTAAAGTGCTACTTGTTTCATGTAAAAAAAATAAACAACTGTACTAACTTGAACTGTCTTCTCATTGAGTAGGAAAATATTAAAAAATCGAAAATATGCTAACTTAGTGCAGAATATCATAAATATTGTGTTTGGCACTACTTTGTCCAGGATGGCTAAGCACGATGACCGTACTTTAAAACAAGTGTGCATGTTTAATGTTTGTTTGTCCGGTGTAGGAGTAATTTCCCTTTCAAGGTTTGACCAAAAAACACAAAATTTGACTAGAACTTGCATGGACCTTAATTAATTGGCAAATCATCTATTTTCAGTATTATCAAATAGTTGCGTTTAATATCTCGAACAAACTGCATTCCGACATCACCATGACAAATATAACTACCTTGTTATGTACAGTTTGCACGCCAACAATATAAAGACGAAGTATTTCTATAATCAATTAATTTAAAACAAAGAAAGTATTGATATAGTTTGTGAAACATGTGACATCGAACATGTCATACATGTTTTATCTAGATGTTGAGGATGTTAACGTAAGTGTAGGCATCACCTTTCTTGAAGAAAATCACTACGTGGTATTTTCCATTTAAGATTTCAACTTAGACCTGCATATGAGGATTACCCTTCTGGAACGACAGTTCACCTCACCATTAGAACACGCACGCTTTTTGAGACTCTCTATCAACTTCAAGGATGTCATGGGATATCATTTGTGCATAGAAAGAGGTCACTGGTCCGACAGTCAAATCATTAGTCCGAAGCTCAATAGTTCGACGGTCTTTTATCTGACAGTCATCGGGCCTAATGTCATTAGATCAATTTTATACGTCGTTCTTGAAATCATCTCGTTCTTGGAATAAAGCAACATATTTTATGACGTTCCCGCTTAATTCGGGTGCAAGTACATTTCCGGTTCATTGAGTTTCAAACATATACAATCTCTTGATTATCTAACTTTTAATTTGATCGAATTTTACCTTTCCCGTGAAGATGAATATTTGTTACAAATGACATGTTTGTGTTTTAAACATCTTAATAATTAAATTGAAGAAGGTGCAAGAAATTTGTGTTCGCTTCAGAACGAAAAAAATATGTGTTATCCCGTAATCTACAGTAATGTTCATGACGTTCTAAACCCCAAGCTACAAAATGAAATAATGCAAATATTTCGACTGTTTGCAACATTATATAACTAAAATATGCAAGTATGAACCGAAAGCACTGCATAAGTAACTCAGAGAAAGTACTTAGGTAGGTATGGTGCCTCATTTATCTTTAACCGATCTGTTTTCTCTGAATATGTTCGTTTGTGTAGGATAATAGTGCGATTTCGTCAGCAAAGTCAATTAAGATATTCAAAGACAATGTCTTTTTCCATCTTATCCCTTTTCTTATATCTCTAATTGCTTTTCTAATTACGAAGTGTAAGTTGAAAAGTACAGATGACACTGTATCCTGTTTTTACTTGGAACATGATGTTGCTGTTCTGTAAAATTGTTGTAGAATCTCTTGATGATGTTCACTTTTTATAGAGATTCCATAAGATCTTAATATCTGAAAATCTACAAAGCTAATATAAAGTTCTGTCTGTCATTCAATGCATTGTTCAATGACGTAATGATGGAACAAATATCTTGAAAAATCTTTCTCTGTGAGTACTATTGAAGAATTTTCTGAAGTAAGTGAGAATCGAACCAAAATCCAAAACGAATACTAGTAATCCAAGGACAATGGCAACATCGGAAAAGACACAACATGAGTACGACACAGAAAAGAAAAATGTATACACACACATACACACAAAGATGAACAACACGGAGCCAATAAAAAACCATGGTTGAGATCAGGTGCACCGGAAGAGTAAGCATCTCCTACTTCTTAAAAGACACCACCGTCTTGAACACGTCAAATCCGGTAGAGGAAACAATAATTAAGCTCTGTTGTCACCTGGGAAACAGATATCCCATAGCGGTCCACAGAATGGTGATATCGACTGTAAAACATCTGAAGGGATGACTTTAAGTTTTGGGTAACATTCCCTTGTTTAAGTAGCATATTTGTGAGTAACCGGGCTCTATCAAGGAAGTCCCTGTATCGAACACAGGCTCTTGGATAGCAAATGAGCTGGGAGATATAAACTCCGTATGCCGGTGCTACTGGGATGTTGCTACGAAGAAAGGGGTAGTTTACTATTAGAAAATTGGAGTAATCCCGTTTGTCGTAGCTTAGTTTGAAGTCTTCCTCTGTGTCAATTTTAAGATAAAGGTCAAGCAATGAGGCCGATGTGGAAGTGTCTGTAGTTTCCTTAATTTGGAGCTCTTTTTGGATGAAGAAAATCACCAAAGTGAGGATTGTTTAGTGACAAAATATTTATATAACAGATGCTAAAATTGAATGATTGGGCGAGTTTTTTTATCTTTATTTTGAAGAAGCATTTCGATGAATTCAGCCTCATAAGAGTGGAGTAACAGATCGGCTAGGAGAGATGCACAGTTTGTGCCCATAAGAATTCCGATAGTCTGTTGAAAAACAAGTCCTCCAAACTGGACAAATATATATTGTCGATCAAAAAGTCTAATATTTCAATCACTTCTACATCTGTATATTTTTTCTCAGATTCGGAGTCATTTTTCACAAAGTAGGCTTGTACTCTACATAAAATAATGTACATGTACCTATATCTTCGTTCACCGTTCTTACGCGAAAAACATCTATGAATTAAACCTTTCAGCCAAGATTTTAGTTGTTCATGAGGAATGGAAGTGTAAAGTGTGGAGAAGTCGAAAGTTTTAATGTTGTTACAGTGTGATAATGATCTAAAATTTAAGATGTCAAGTAGATCTTTGAAGATTTTCAAAATCTACATTGTTGTTAAGTTCTCATTGCCATACAGTGCATTGTAAAATAACAAATTGCCGAATTACTGTGAATTTAGTTTCTGCATATGCGCATTTCAAAAACATATGTCTCTTTAGTGCAGATCAAATCAAAACATTTGGAAATCTATAAACCGAAATATCTGTTTATTAAATGATGTTATGCATTACAAATATTTGATCAGTGCGCCCTCTATCTTTTTTGAATCCTGAAGTTCTCCAGGCATTCGTCTGTTGTCTTAGAAATTCTTTTGATAATTATGTTGGCTAGGATTTTGCTAGGTGTAGATAGTAGAGTAATACCACGCCAGCTATTTCAGTTATTGAATACAAAGTTCTTTTGGTATTTCATAATGATACATCTACACCAAACGGCAGGTATTCTGTTGAGATTCCAAATACTTCAAAAAAGAGGATTCAGAATCGGAGCTGTATTTACGGTGTGTGCCTTAAACAATTCTGCATTCAGATTGTAAGGTTTAGGAGCTTTTCCATTTTTGAGAGATTTAATGGCTGTTACTATTTCTTTCATTGTTGATTGAAATATAAATTTATTTAGGGGTTTTCTGCTTCTGGTTGATCAATTGCTTATTCTTGTGTTGGTCTGTTCAATATTTCTAGTGTTCAGCCCATTTTGTTCACTCTCCGTGGCCAGTATTTTCTTGCTTTTGTCTTATACTGGGTTGTGCATGGTGGCTCTGTTTGTCACTCACAAGTTAAGTTAGAATTTATAGCTGGCCTTGCTCTTTCCTTTCGGTGGAATCTTCAGCTTCTTCTCCAAAATATATTTAAAATATGAATTGCTGTTTCCATAATATTACTCTATGTAAACAATTTATGTGTCATTGGTTTGAAGAAAAAGTTGAAGCATTCGTTATGAAATCAGCAACTATAACAGGCCAATTTCCTTAATTGATTGTGAACGAAGTTAATCTATTTAATTAAGTAAGAAGATCTGTTAAATATTTGCAATTGTGTATTGTATTATTAAGAATTTGTTGAAATTTAAACTGATTTAATTTGACCGATAGCAAGGAAGGGTTTAGATATAATAAGCTCGTTTGACCCCCTCGCTTGTATTGTGTTGCAATCCCTAGTTAGGGTTCTGATTGTCTTTGAGCTGTTTATTTTGTTGTGTTCAAAGTATGTGTTTGCGGCACTGGGGAGTCGGATTTACTGTCAGACGTACGACTGTAGGACCAATGACCTTTTAGCTATCAACTGTCGGAGTTGCCAATGTCGGTATTACGAATGTCGGACTAATGACTGTCGGACCGGTGATATGATCCTTCGCTCACTACGATAACTTGTTTCACATCAAATCACGTCTGAAACAAGGCGTATGATTCTTTGACCATTTTGTTAAACTATTGTCTATTTAAATGCAGTTGAATCAGATGATCAGATTGTTACGAAATGGTGGAATCAAGATTTATATTACTTTGTAGTTTTCTTTGTTATGGATTTCTGCCATGTCTTTCTTACTCAAACAGTCAGCATATTGCATCTCAAAAAATCATTGAAAAGTACCAGGCACTTGAGGCAATTAACGCAATAGCGGAAAGTAAATACAACGATTTGCGTTTCAAACTTGACCAATTGGAAAACATGCTATCTACTTTTGAAAACAAAATCAGCACTCTTTTTCACGATGTCCATAAACTCCAAGACCAGGTTAAAACTGTCGCTGCCAAGACGCTAATATTAGATTCCAGTTCTAATATCCGAAGTCATGATATTGGTGTTTTATACAACAAATCAGCCGAGTCTGAGAAAGCATTGCAATATTTAGAATTAGAAATGGATAATTTCCGACGAATTGTCCAGCATCGCAGTGATCAAAATGATGCATCTGTTATGCTTAAGAAGAAACTCATAGATAACGAGACCGGGAACAATGCTACCCACAATGAGATGCTGCTACATGTTGAAGATGCAAATGAAAAAGGTATGAAAAAGAGTGATAAACTTATTTCTATTTTCAATGATAACAGCCGGTATATTGTCGATATTCTTACTATTGATATTTCCCGTTATTTACCCGCAACATAAAGCTAACAATGTTTCCAAGTACTGCCCTTTTCTGGATCTAACTATCACTATTGACTAAAATATATGACAAACGGGATGATTTGATTTCACTATTACTAATTTCCCTTTTCTTGACGGCGACATTTCTCAAGCTCCATCGTACGGGGTGTATATTTCTCAAAAGGTACGATTTCATAAGTCGTTGAATACATTTAAGAAGTTTCATAATAGATATGAACATTTGATATCTAAATATGGCGTTACTTGTAAACAGCTTATTTCTAAGGGCATTTCTAATCCTCGTTTTTAACGAAAATGTTGTTAAAAAATGCCAGAAATCTATTAAAAGTCCAAAAAAGCTGGGACGTGACCTACATTCTTTACGTAATAGGGGATATTGACAAGATATTTTGCTTTCATCCGTTAAATTGGCTTTGAGACCTACTGACCTGAAAATTTTGCACACATACTGGCCTCTCATTGATACTGCCGATGTCTACTGAAATTTATGATGATTCTTGACCAAACCCTAGGGGAGTTTTGAGTTTGATTTTTCTGTAGTGCGACAGTCGACCAGCCGACTAGGCCCCTTGAGCTAGCCGGCAGTATAGTGGCGAGCACCCCTTGACCCATCTTTCAAAATTACGTATTGTCTTTTGCTCTATTTTCAAGATTGTGGTATTGGAGTTAGTAGTCTGCCTGTATTGGGTTTTATTCGATTTTTTTTATACTATAGGAAAACGGGACAGATAAAGGGGAGGTTAGGGTACCCATAAACCGGTTTAATAAGAAAAAGAAGGGAAACGGGGAATGTGTCAAAGAGACAACGACCCTAAGGGGAGCAATAACAACTCAAAGCCACCATAAGATCTTCAATGAACGGTGAGGAAACCCCACACCCAACGGTAGGTTAACCCTACCGCTGGCTTTTGCTAGTGCCGGTATGAAATCCGACTGTCCCGAGTTCTTATCGTTGTCTACACTTGTCTTTTGTCTTATATGTGTTTTTTCCTGTGTAGTACCCTGGTAGATTTTGGCACGTAATAACAATTTTCAGCCATTGTAGGTGTTTCCTGTTATTCATATTTTACATGCTTAGTAATGATTTCATAACAGTAATTAGTTATTTTTACCCTTTTCGGTGAGACTTGTTGAAAAAATAAAATCTTCATTTTTATCTCACCTGGCTATGCCACGATGAGCTATTAGCATCATTTGGCGTCCGTCGTCCGTCATAGGTCCGTCGTCATTCTGTCGTCCGTCCGTCGTTAGCTCACTTTCTAAAATCTTGTCCTCTGAAACCACTTGGTCAAATGGAAAAAAACTTCAACTGAATTACTACTATGGTATCTAGTTTCAAATTTGTTATTTTCTAGGTCTTAGGTCAAACGACATGGCCTCCGTTACTAAAAATAGAACATAGGGGTAAATTACAGTTTTTGGCAAATAACTAAAAAACCGTTACAGATATCAAAAATCTGACAGAGCGAAAAATGATTAGCATGTCAAGATCTACCCATGCTGAAATTTTCAAGAAAATCTGATGACTCATCTTAGAGTTATTGTCCTTTTTCCATAAAATTTTCATAATTTTGATGTTAAATAAATTTTTTTATTAAAAAACTATAACAGATAGAGGTTAAGTTTAATTTCAAAGATGTTCAGCATGTTAAGATCTACCCACACGGAAATTTTGAAGAAAATCCAAGTATCTATATATGAGTTATTGGCCTTTATTGGTCAATTTTTTCGTGATTTTATACTTATTGTCCTATACTTCAACAACGCTTTGAGAAAGAGGCCAAGTTTGCAAAAATGTTCAGCATGTCAAGGACTACATTTTATTGAACATGGTCAAGCTTTTCGACCTTTTCCAAGATGGCCGCCAGCGGGGAACTTAGTTTACTATTTGATTTATTGGAAAATTCATACAAAGAACTTCTTGACGTTGAGCACGATATTGCGACACTTTATCATTTTGTCCCTAGTTTTTCGCTATCATTTAGAAATATTTTTTATTTTAAGTATGATTTTATTTGATATGAACATATATTATCTTGTGTATGTTCACTAAGTATGTATATCGGTGAAAAATCCAACTGCGACCAAATTAAAGAAAATTTAGCAGCCTTATTGTTTAATAAAACTTCAGTTTTTAAGCGTAAGACGGAACACTGAAAACTGTTTCTGAAATAAAGAAATAATTGTATTTTCAATTTTGTTCGATGGATCTGCTAGAAATTTTGCAAGCAAACTCCACAAATTCACAGCTTTGTAACATCATAGTATCAAAGATGTATCTTTGAAACGGAAAAAGTTTGAAAAACATGAAGGTGGTCATTTCGACCCGTAAGACCGGAAAAATGACGAATTCATAATTCGATGTAAAAGAAATACCCGGTTCTCACTCAATTTATATAGCAAAAAAAATTACAATTTTTATACTGTAAAAAAGTTAACGCAAAAATCAGACATGTTTTTTACTTTTCTGCTAAGAGCAATATAAAAAATGGCAGGTCTAGCGGATTTGTCCACTGCCGTCAAAATTGTTATAACTATCCTCACACGTATTTTGCATAAAATAATACATAGTAAATGCTTATTATTTGTAATAGAAAGTAAGTTTATTTCATGTACCTTTTAGTGATTCAAATTAGAATGTATAATATTTTCCCAAGAAAAAGTTGTACATGTTTTACGAGGTCTAGCGGAATTGTCTAACGTTGATATTTTTAACATTTTCACGTGAAACGCACCGTTCGCTCATCACGGTGTGTTTCTGGGAAAATGTTGAAACTCTTCATATTCTAAGAAAAACTCTGTGCATGAAATACAAATTTGAATTCTTAACAAAAGTAATTGAAATCTAGAAAACAAGTGTAATATGATTTTAAAAAAAGGCTTTTAATTTGTATCAAAATATACCATGACACTGTAACGTGTATACCATACCACAAGGACATATATACAAAATGTATTGCATACAACATGTACAAGTATTCGCGCTCTGATTTTATTGCTGATATACTCTAATAAATATTATAATATAAAATAATCATTAAATAGTGATTAAATGTCTTTTTATTTGATAGCAGATAGGTATTTATTTGCCTTTGCCATTTTTTGTAAAATTTGTAGATATGGAGTTTATATCGAATTTATATGTGAAGAGATTTCAGCAACTAACCGTATTACAATACCCGAGAACTTGCATCTTGACATACTGGATAGTCTTGATGATTTGTAGATCAAAATAAATGATCAGAAATCCCCAAACCATACTTATGAAGTTATAAATATGACAAGCCGCCAATTCAAATCAAGATACTAGCATATCATTTTCTAAATTATAGCAGAGACATATGCCTCTGATTATAGGGCGCTAATTATAAAAGAAAAAAAAAAACAATTTCTTTTATATGAAACTATAATTAAGGAATACGCAATTTAATGAACGATATATAAAAGTCTAGAATATATCATGAATAAAAAATACATCTATTTTGATACAAATTAATATTGATATTCAATTCGACTTGGGTAATACGTATATCCAAATGCCATTTTTCGTCTGACGTCGAAATTATTGCTAGAATTGACGTTACGCTAGAGAACCACCTAAAGGGTTTGATCCAAACTTGGCATGAATGATGCTTATGGGGTACTGACCAAGTGTTCTTATTTTGGTGCGGATCCGTCATCCAACATGTCATCCAGCGGTGACTTAATTTTAACAATGGACTCTTTGGGAAATTGCATACAAAGAACTTCTACTTGAGAACACTGAATGGATTTGAACCAAACTTTGCATGAATAATGCTTATGAGGTGCTTACCAAGTGTTGTTACTTCGGTTCCGATCCATCATCCAACATGACCACCGGAGGGGGTATATGGGCAAATGCATACAAAGAACTTCTTCAGAACCACTGAATGGATTTGAACCAAACTTGGTATGAATGATGCTTATGAGGTGCTGACCAAGTGTTGCTACCTCGGTGCCGATCCGTCATCCAGCATGGCCGCCAGCGGGGAACTAAATTTTAATATTGAACTCAAAGGGAAAATTCATGCTAAGAACTTCTTTTTGAGAACAATTGAATTGCTTTGAACCAAACTTGGCATTAGAGATGCATATGAGGTGCTGACTAAGTATTTTTACTTTGGGGCCGATTCGTCATCATACATGATCGACAGCATTGGACCCTATGGGAAATGCACACAAAGAACTTCTGGAATGAATGCTGAATGAATCTAAATCAAACATGACATGAATGATGCCTGTCAGGTGCTGACCAGGTGTCACCAGCTGTGAACTTAATTTAACAAAAGATCTTCTCCTAGAGAACTGCTGAATAGATTTAAACCAAATTTTGCGTAAATGATGCTTATGAGAAGCAGACCAAGTGTTGTTACTTCGGTGCTGATGCATCATCCAACATTACCGCCAGCGATGAATTGGACCCTAAGGGGAAATGCTTACAAAGATATAACAGAAAACTATTGAATGGATTCAATTTCAACATTGCATAAATGTGGCTTGTGAGATTTCGACCAAGTTTGTTACTTTGGCGCTGATCCGTCCTCCGCCATGGCCACCAGAAGCAAAACTTAGTTTAACATTGGACCAAATGGTAAATGCATAAAAAATCTTCTCCTCCGAAACTGCTTGAACAATTTCAGTAGAATTTTGACATGACCTCTTGGGTGACCCTCTTCAAAGTTTTATGTTAAATAGCCACCAGCAGGGAACATAGATTAACATAGGCCCCAAAAATCTTCTCTGAAACTGCTTGAACAATTTTAATTAAATCTTATAAAAAGTTTCTTATTTTTATGTACATAACCACCAAAGATGGACCATCAATTTGGAATTATAATACTGCATATGACCCAGGTGAGCGATACAGGCTCTTGAGAGCCTCTTGTTATAAATTGAAATTTCACTTCTGTATTAATTTGAAATGAACTTATTATGCATGTTTAATTGAAATTACGAGTTAAAGGTATTATTCAAAAGACCTTTGTTGATTCAAAGAAATTTGTTGTATTGTCTTATAAATCAACATTTTTTTTCAAAAACAATTCAAAGAGAAAGTTTGCAGCATGCTTGATTTTTTTTTACTGATACCAGAAATGAAATTTCTTCAGAAACTCGTAAAGGCTTACAGAATACCCGGTAATATTAAGATGCTAGATGCATTGACGATGTTTTTTCTATTAAAACATCTTTTTGTTTATAGAGTCCTGTCAATCAAACCCTCCAGAATCAGAGAAGAGGGAAAAAACTGATACTTCTCCATATACAAAGAGTATTCCAACTTTGCTGTTACAAACAGTGAGCCAACCATTGTTCATATGTAAAAGCTTCATATCATGATCAACGGAAATTATGTCTTTGGCTAGCTGTAAGTAACTGCCAGCATTTGTCCGGACAGCACCATGTGTATTGTCTTCATGTCTTATGTACTTCATTGTAAGGGTACTTGTCTTGATAAGTTGGACTTTTTTCTGCGAGTCTTTTTATGTATTTATTTTTTAGCCATTTACCACACATAAGGAGAGGGTTTGGATCTAAAAAAACGAATTTAACCCTACCGCAATTTTTGCGCCTGTCCCAATTCAGGAATATGTTGGTCATTGGCTTGTCCTTGTCTTCTTATGAAATTTTAGTTTCTTGATATTCGGGTTATTGGATGTGGTTTGTTTCCATTGATTTATTCACTTTTTTACTTTTTGGGGCCATTTAGGACTTGCTATATGGTGTGAGATTCGTCACTGTATTGAAGACCGGTGAACCCTGGATGCTTTGTTTTTGGGTCGTTTTAATCTGGATAGGGGATGTTGTCTCCTTGACATTTACCCCCATTTCATTTTTTTCATATTCAATAATATACAAGCGAAAAGAAATTGCTCTTTATGAAAATGACTTTTCTAGTTTTTAAAACAACTGTTCAGCAAAACAGCAGTGCATGGAAGTGACAAAAAGGAGAAATATTTATTTTCAATAAAATGCCATAATATGTACATTAATCTTAAATTTTAAAAATGTATTTCTAGTTGGAGTAACTGCCTGTGTTTCTGAGGAGGGGATTAGAAATAAAGATCACGTAATTAAGTTTGATGAAGTTCACACCCACATCGGTTACACCGACGTAGATTCAATGAAGTCAACTGGAGCGTTTGAGTGTGAGAAGGAAGGGTTGTATCTGATTTCAGTTGTGATGAACACGCCAACGAATAATGCAAAATTTTCTGTTTATCAAAATGGAAAACAATTAGCAACCCTTGAAGTCTCTAGTGACAACAACGTTGATACAGGTACCTCCATTGTGGCAGCTTCTCTACAATTAGGAGACAAAGTGTGGGTTGTAGCGGACACCAGTTTCCACGTGTACTATCGTTTGTCGTGCATGACAGTAATTAAAATGTAAATCCTCTTGTGGTGTGCATTTTTTTATGACAAGAAGCATATGTATGATGATATACAATGTGTTAACAAGAGTAGACCCAAATGTCTCGCCCATCCCTGCTTGGCGTCTTAATTGGTGTGGAAAAATAACTGACCTAATCAGAAAAACTGAACATGCTCACTAGGTTGTAAAAGGATGAGTGGCAGTAAGACCCATTTTTGGCCCAAGATTTACCATGAAACTAAAACTATACAAACAGATGTCTTTTGTTGCTGAAACATTGAACAAATATAGGGCTTAAGGAAAATGATGAAGCTTTTTTCCATATCAGTTTGATTCTCATGATAATCAGTTAACTCAAAAGCTATATTTTTTGAAATCGTCAGAATTTCACAGATTTTTGCTGTGTTATACACATCTTTGTGCTTTGAAAAATGTGGGCGCATCTGAATAACAACTTCATATTTGGTCAAAATGTGTAAAATGGTGAAATACATCATTTCTGAAAGTTTGAAGTTGTTGTTTGCATGTGCCCCATGTTCACTTAAAGGAAATTTCCTTTGAGAACATTAAAAATTGCAGATTTTCTGATTTTCTTTCAAAAAGACGGCTCCTTGTGATGTCACAATAACGTCAAAATGAAAGGAATTCGTATTAGTATATGTTTTCTTTGTAGCCAGATGTAATAGTTAATATTTCTTATAAATATCATACTATTTTAAACAACTTGATTTTTGGGGCCAAATATGGGTCTTATTGCCACTCATCCTTTAGCTCATTGATAAAAGCCAAATAGGAGGCCATTATATACATGTACTATCCAAGACCAGTCCACATCAAAAATATCATTAACCTACCACAAATCGATACTGACAAACTTAAAATGCTCACTAGACCATCAAATTGAGTCAAAGACAAAAGCACCTGCCAGTCTGACATGATCTACCCAAGACCAAGCTACATATATCATTGACCTATCACTTATAGTTGTTGAGAAACTAACATAATCAGAGAAACTTTTCGTGGCCTCTAGATCGTGAAATTTGAGGTCAAGGACAAAAGTCATATGCCAGACTGACATGTACTACCAAAGACCAAACTACATTTCAAATATTATCAACCTAACACATTTTGTTAATGAGAAATGGACTTGATCAGAGAAAATTAGCATGGCCAATAGACCATGATGCCAGACTGGCATGTACTGCACAAGACCAACCTGAATACTAATTATCATCGAGCTACCACTTATAGTTAATGAGAAATGGATCTAATCAAAGAAACGTAACGTGGTCAATGGACCGTGCAATTCAGGTCAAAATCACATAATTATAGTTAATGAGAAATAAATCTAATCAAATAAACGTAACGTGGTCAATGGACCGTGCAATTCAGGTCAAAATCACATGATTATAGTTAATGAGAAATAGATCTAATCAAAGAAACGTAACGTGGTCTATGGACCGTGCAATTCAGGTCAAAATCACATGATTTTATGTCATTCAGGTAGCACTTGATAAGTACTACTACTGGACCAAATATGATGTTTCTACATCAAAGGGTTTCAAAATATCCTGCATTTAGTAAAAGCTATCGCCGTTGCCTCCGCCGTCGCCGTCTTACTTTGCACGCCTATGTCTCGCTTTCCGATACTTTCGTCGCGGGCGCGAGACAAAAATGATAAAGACAGAAATTTCAAATAAAGATTAATCAATATGGGATTTCGGAGGTGGACCCCTCCCCCTTTTTCTGAAAAAAAAATATTGTAGAAATTAGTCCAAACTCAACTGTAGAATCCTTTTTCTAATCCCCTTTTCGAAGGCTGGATCCGCTGGTGTCAAACGACCGTTAAGAGAGACAAAAAGCTGTTAACTAGAACACAAAATTATAACAGAAAGTTAGATCATGGAATTAGTGATTCACATGACAATTTAGACAATATATGTCTCATCAATGCAAATAATGAGGGTCCTCATGGGGGGTCCTAGGATCAAATAATCCTTAAATTTTTGCCTTGGTAATCAAATAATCATTAAATTTTTACCTTAGTAATCAATAATTTTTTGGCTTAGTAATAAAAAAATATGTAAAAATGCAAGCTAATAATCAAATAATCATTAAATAAATGCCTTTGTAATCAAATAATCAAATAATCATTAAAAGTGCCCTGATAATCAGGTAATCAAGAAACCCATTAGGGGCCTCAATAATGAAGAAATAAGGGCAATAAATAGAAAACTATGTGTATGGTTATACAATTAAAAAAATCATTTTAAACTACGTACATGTATTTGTTTTTGGTCAGCAACGAAGTACTGTAGTGACGGCCTAAACAGTCTACCAGGCAGACACTAGCATGATTAATTTAGCAAGTTGTTTAAATTGCAGGAACAACGAGTTGTAGGGATGCTTTTAATACAGTCAACAATTTTTTATACCATTATTAATTACAATAGAATATTCTTTAGCCCAACGATTTCAGTATTTTACTTTATATTTTTTTACGAAAGGGTATGAACATGAGACCATAACGCATATGTTAACTTCAGCTGCATAATTTTAATGAGCTGTATGGCCATTTCGGAAATTAATTCCTCATCAGCAGCACTAGAACTCAAACATAGGAAATCCATAAATTAATTTAAAAAAATGATTGAAATGCATGAAACCAAACGGAATCCGAATAATCAGTAATATCAAATATAGCTAAGGACAAAACTACGATGAAGAGTGTTAAGCCTTAGGTTTTAGAAGTTGCATAAATTTAGATAATAGTAATTGAACTAGTTGTACATGAGATATAATCTCATTAACAAGTACACCAAATCTAAGAAAAATAAAGAGCACATATCTCTAACACGGGGATTTTTTTTACCAACTCCACACGACATTAAACGACAAATTCCTGTATTGAGTATTTTATCATATCTGGATAGTTCACACCAAGTAGTTTACAAAAGTTGTCTCCCCTGTGAATTTGTATATCTGTCATCTCCTAAAAAAACAAGATATGTGATGACACAGCCATGGTACAACTAACATTTGCGGCATTTTTTAAAATTTCGCATGCTATAGGAAAAATGAAAGGATATGGAGTGAATGTACATGTGACAAAAACGCACACAATACATAGAGAACTCCAGTTTATCAAGGACTTTATTCCTGTCTACATCTTGATGTCGCTTGAGGGTCTTCAAGTAGTGATGAACAATATTCATCCCCTCAAGCGAGATCAAGAAGGCCCCTAGAGTGTATCTAACTTATTCTGCAACAATCGCTGTATGGTACAGATATATGAGTCGTTGATTAATTTATAACAACATTAATTTAAAACCAACTCTATCTGATAGTCAAAACTGCCTGATAATAAAGAAAATTCTATCCACCCTCAAAGGGCATCTATAGACGGAAGCAAAATTTAGGATTTTTATTTAATATATACACTTGGCCATAAGTTAAGGACCACCCATATTTCAATTTGAGCTGAAATTTAAATAGTAAATTTAGTATATTAATTTTTATGAAATGTTTGAAAATTGCTTTGTGGTGATATTATTCAAATTACAAGAAAATAATCGTTAATGTACACTAGGCACACAAAAAACAATGCATATTCCATGGCTATTTGAAAAATGGGGTGTAAAATGGGTGTTGAATGCAAGAAAACTAGTTTCACTGAAATGTACGATTTCTTGTGGAAAATCCGGCTATCAGAAAATGAAAATTTCATATTGTCGAAATAAACAGACATTCAAGACGAAAACAGTATTTTTGAACCTTTGGATACGTAATGAATTCATGTAAGGGAGATAATCTGTTTTAATACAGTTTTGAAGCGTTATTTATCAAGAAATGGTCAAGTAATGGCAAGATTAGAACTTCATGGTTCTATAGTCTGTTGTTGCATTGAACTTCCTAAAAGTAATCTTATTCATACTAATTTTTGAATTTATCTACTCTACGGGAGCCACAGTGACACATTTTTTTGTCTTCAAAATTGCATTTTTGACATAAAATTTCTTTAATGCAGTTGACGTTAGTTCTGACGTTTGCTATTGCATAAAATTGGATGGAAATGTTGTTTTGTTCATATAGGCAAAGATTACCATAAAAAAATTGGAATTTGCAACTCGTTTAAAACGGAAATTCCATTTTTTGCCATTTTTACAAAAAATGACAATTTTCATTTATCAATATTTTCCTATCTACGCTGTAAAAATTAATGAAATTTTGAAGCAATTACCTGTAATAATGATAAACTGTGCAGAATATGTTGTAAGGATAAATTTAAAACACTTCAAATAAAGTTTTAATGGATTTTTGATGAAATGCACCTCAATAATTTAGCCATAACATTTCATAAATTTGGCACACTTTCAATAACAAAACTACACAGATGTTAAAGAAAATTTATCAATAAGAACACGTTTTGTCAGATTTAAACGTCAAAATAGCCATTGCTCCGAACAAAGAAATCATTTTCACTCTTTGTGATAACCTTGGTAAACAAGGATAGTTCAACTTTGAAGTAACGATGTTTCATTAAGCATGTTTGTAGTGCTGTTCTCCTTCTTTCAAAAACTAAGACGGCATTTCAATGCATTATGCTTAGTACAACAAACATGTTAAAGTGCAAAACAAAATTAAAAAAATATGACTTTGAAATAAACTTTCAAATTGGATGGTCCTTAACTTATGGCCAAGTGTATATAATTATGCATCGTATAAACCATATGATATTAATTTCTGCATATGACCTTCTTCAGGATCCACACCCCTATTAAGTTGGGTAATTTTTAGGTAAAGGTAATGTTTAAATATCAACAAGAGGCTCTCAAGAGCCTGTATCGCTCACCTGGGCCACGGCTGATTTATGCAGTTAAAATAATCCCAATGTTTCAAGGGCATTATTTTCAAATTTGTTAATAGACATTGATGTTATATTATTTTAAGTTAAACTGTATTCCAGACTGGCAGCTATTTTGGATGGGGTGCAGTTCTACTGTCACCTTTCTTGAAGGGGACAGTGAGTCTAATTTTGGTTCCAATTGACTAAATATTTTCTGAGGAGAACATCTTTAAATGCTCTCCGATAGGCTTCCAATAGGTCTGAAGGTTAAACTATGTTTCCCACTGGGGCCATCTTGAATGCCATGCAGACAAGCCAGGCAAATTTTTCAAACGGGAACACTATGGCCCGTTGTGACCAAGTATGTTTTCACTATCGCCTATGTATTTTCAGGAGAAGATATTAAGCAAAGACCTGAAAAACAACTCTTTTGCAGGGCCGCAACCTAAAGAATATTGTGGCCAAGTTTGGTTCCAATTGGCTGAAAAGTTTCAGAAGTGTTTTCCCATAGGGTCCAATGTTAAAACTATGATCCCTGCTGGCGGCCATCTTGGATATAGCGCGGATCTGAAAAACAACTTTTTTGCAGGGGACCATCTAAGGACTATTGTGGCCAAGTTTGGTTTCAATTGGC
>MJUU01044345.1:54607-72797 GCA_002080025.1 Modiolus philippinarum | reverse complement strand
TCCGATAGGCTTCCAATAGGTCTGAAGGTTAAACTATGTTCCCCACTGGGGCCATCTTGAATGCCATGCAGACAAGCCAGGCAAATTTTTCAAACGGGAACACTATGGCCCGTTGTGACCAAGTATGTTTTCACTATTGCCTATGTATTTTCAGGAGAAGATATTAAGCAAAGACCTGAAAAACAACTCTTTTGCAGGGCCGCAACCTAAAGAATATTGTGGCCAAGTTTGGTTCCAATTGGCTGAAAAGTTTCAGAAGTGTTTTCCCATAGGGTCCAATGTTAAAACTATGATCCCTGCTGGCGGCCATCTTGGATATAGCATGGATCTGAAAAACAACTTTTTTGCAGGGGACCATCTAAAGACTATTGTGGCCAAGTTTGGTTTCAATTGGCTCAGTAGTTTCAGAGGAGAAGATCTTTGAAAGTGTTTTCCCATAGGGTCCAATGTTAAAACTATGATCCCCGCTGGCGGCCATCTTGGATATCGCGCGGATCTGAAAAACAACTTTTTTGCAGGGGCCCTTCTAAGGACTATTGTGGCCAAGTTGGTTTCAATTGGCTCAGTAGTTTCAGAGGAGAAGATCTTTGAAAGTGTTTTCCCATAGGGTCCAATGTTAAAACTATGATCCCCGCTGGCGGCCATCTTGGATATCGCGCGGATCTGAAAAAACAACTTTTTGCAAGGGACCATCTAAGGACTTTTGTGGCCAAGTTTGGTTTCAATTGGCCCAGTAGTTTCAGAGGGGAAGATCTTTGAATGAAAAGTTTACGCCAGACGGACGACGGACGAAAGTGATGGCAAAAGCTCACCCTGGCATTAGCCAGGTGAGCTAAAAAACCGTACCTAAACATTATCTTGAGCCGCGACAAAACGTTATCTAATGTTACTTAAAATAAGAGATCTGTTTACATATTTCTTGACCGGGCTAAACACTATCCAACTGGACTAAACCAATTATACGCTAACTCTCCTTACCTAAACTGTTCCCCTAGAACTCAGCTTAATAGGGGTGATCCACTTCTTTCAAGTTTTAAAGAAGGGAGAAAATGGACTTTCTCTAATTTCTAGCAAATTTAACCAACGCCTGACCGGTGTGATAAAAATATTTCTCGTCTCTAGTGAGAGAACCACTAACGTGAAATTTCCCGCCAAATCTATTCGGAACATAATCCTCGGTGTTTTACCTTATGTCATTAGAGAAATAAATTTTCAAATTTTCAAATGTTTAAAAACTCGACAAGCCTCGTTTTCAAACATTTGCAAAATTTATTTAACTCGATGTGAGAAATTTCATAATCAACTTAGTTCTCGTTGTAGAAACTATATTTTCATTATATTTTTAGTTTGCGAATGATCTGTACTCAGTATGAAAATAATATCTGATCAATTAAAGGAGCATGTATTACTTTTAATATTTCCACTTCATTAAATTTCAAGGTTAATAAGCATTCGAAGTGTAATATAAGGGTGTTTACCATTTGGTATTCTTTTAGGTTAATTTGTTGACAGTTTCGTATATACAAAGTTAATCCCGGAAAGAAACCTCAGAAAGAATGCATTGGAAATAAAACTTCAAGAGTGTTTGAACTTTATTCTAGAGAAACGCTACAAAGTGCGGACATAAAAATTTGCACATAGATTAACAGGGATATTGGCAATCCGTATACAAATTTTGGTCAAAATCTAAAGATGGCATTTTTGGGGATCCACTTTCAAAGACAGACACTAAATTAACCTTTTATGTCGATTTGCGCATTGTATGTGCATCTTTACGTTCACCTGCTGCAATCTACGTTGTTTCCATATAGATTCAAAATATAAGAATAAAAATAAAATATTAGTATTTTTTTGTTATTATTGGAATAACTTTTATAATCATGTATCTATGGCAAACAATCCAAATAAAAGTGACAACAAAAGTCCGAATCGACCAAAGGGAGAGACCAGTAAGGAAAATCCATATAACATTCGACTGAATCAGGGAAACACAATCCAACACAGAACATTTTTGGCAAGCCGTCATATTCCCGACTTGGAACGGGCATTTTTATAAATAAAATGGTGGGTTAAACCAGGTTTAATTATGCATCCCCCCGCTTATATGACGACCAACTATAGCTTCTGTGTGCTCAGATTGTGTTAAATGTCAAAGTCTTAATATTGTCAAAACCTAGATTTTTTTTTCAAACAGGTAAAATGTTTTTGTCGTTCGATGTACAAGCCTTGTCTCATACAGGTAAAATGTTTTTGTCGCTCGATGCACAAATCACACTAAAGTTGCAAAAAGAGAAACCCCAAAGAAGAAGCCGTAACTTAAACAAAACCGTCTTCAATAAAAAGTAACATTTCTACCTCATCTAATTAAACGAGAGTTCAATTTCTATTGTTCTATTTCAGCCACTTCTCCTCCTGTGAAGTTCAGTTGAAGCTTCTTTTTCTATTTTTGCGACTGAGTGCTCATGATTTGGATGATGTAATCAGTTAGGATAACCAAAAATAAATGCTATTAAGTTAAATATACATTACTGAAGAAGATTGTTAGGAAATGGTCAGATAAGAAGAATTACGGAAACTAATTTGTGATTTCTTCTATTAGTAACTTTAATTTTAGATCCACTGGAACCATTTTTTTTTTTAATAATTCAATGCCCACTTAAAAATAAAAATCATAACATTGGTATAATTTTCACATAAAGGCCACTTTTCCGAGGACAATACATTTTCGTTTTCACTTAAATTTCATCTTTTCGACTCCTTATTTTTCTATAGATGAAGAATTGAATGCATTATTCATTGGGGGTATGAAAGTGTTAACCGAAGCACATTTTTATTAAAGCGCGCTTAATGTTGAAAATGTGCGACCGGACAACACTTTCATAATCCCTATGAAACTTCAAAATAATGCATTCAATACTTATATTAATTACATTTTAAAACCAAATCATAAAAAACAAATTTATTAAAAAGTTAGTAGGTCATGTACAATGGGATTCTTTTTTATCTCGAAGCCATGAAATGGCTGGAGAGATATTGATATGGCAAGAAAAAATCACGTGCCCCTCGTGAGGCTTCAAGCCTATTAACAGCTCTAAAAGATGATCTCCGTGCTTCCGATAAAATATAGTGCGCAAGTTTCTTCCAAAATCGTAAACATTTAGTATTTAAGTTATATTTCTTCATTTTCTTGAGTTGAATACAGTGTTGTTTTATTAAATTGAAAACAATACGCATGTTATCAAATTACTCGTTTTTTTATATTGCGTCTCGGATCAACGAACTTGTCGCGCAGTAATTTGTCAAAGATGAAAATAACATATATTTGTTTACCTGTGACAATGTACTGCATATATTTATAGCAATGAAATCAACATGCGAAATCACACAATCCGATTATTTTCACGTATTACGGAATAACTTAATACATGCAGACGTATGCAGCAGTTCTTTCAGATGACTACGAACTTTTGCACCATGTAGATTTTCAGGGCTTCGATATTCAGCTACATCGGAGCTTTGATTTTACTAATCGTCCGCCACATGGTCATATGATCAAATGTGTTTCATGGGAATTGCAACTTCACATTGATATGCCACGTGAGCAATGTTCACCTATCAAATTGACGGAATTCAAGTGAATATTCATGAAATATAATTATAAAGATGTAATATTATATTTTATTTAAGAGTCCTAGCTATGATATTTTTTGCAGAATTGTATTGCCGATGATTTGATATATTGAGATTGTTCAAAAATACAAATATAACACAGAACATTTTTACAAATTAAACCTTACTAGACTTTACTTATTAACGAAACAATTAATTTACCAACTATAATGAATGTATTTGTAAAATTAAGTGGAAAGATGCTGTAGAGGCCTATGCCACAAAATGGATTAAACCTGAACAAGATGAAGACCTTGATTCTCTTTCGGAGTGGATTAAGGCTGTGAGGTCCATGATTCTTAAACGAATTAGTCATCTACGAGGGTCAATGAGAACTAAAGCATCATCTTTTTTCCCAATTTTCCGATGTTGCCAGATACTTGTCCTCCATTCATGACAAATATGTTGTTGTTCCAGCAGATAAGGCCCCTAATAACATCATTTTCATATGTAAAAATCATTACATCGAATGTTTAAAGAAGGACCTAGACATTGGTAACTCCCAGGGCAATCCAACCTACACAGCTACTACTCTGTCTAAGGAGGAGATATTACAGAACCTTAAATCTGTTTTGCTTTCCTTTGGGATTTCAACCAAAGAGGAAGACACCGATCTCCCTTCCTTATACTGGGTACCAAAATTACACAAATGCCCA
Organism: Modiolus philippinarum; assembly: GCA_002080025.1. Lineage (NCBI taxonomy): Eukaryota > Metazoa > Mollusca > Bivalvia > Mytilida > Modiolidae > Modiolus > Modiolus philippinarum. The sequence continues at coordinate 68,472 of MJUU01044345.1, read as the reverse complement.
TACAAACAATGGTACATCGCTGGATCTGCAAAATGTTCCACAAAACCTCTTTCTAAGCTTTTAACCTCCATCTTGACAGCCGTAAAAGAGGGCCTTCAAAATACTGTGATACCAACTATTCAAGAAGTGGTGTAAATGAAATGTGGATATTAAAAAACTCTAAAAGATCTGCTTGACATTCTTAAATCAAGATCATTATCGCATTGTAACAGCATTAAAACTTTTGACTTCTCCACACTTTATACTACCATTCCTCATGAACAACTGAAATCTCGACTGAAAGACATAATTCATAGATGTTTCTCCCGTAAGCACGGCGAACGAAGATATAAGTATATTGTCATAGGCAGAAAACATGCATATTTTGTGAAATACGACTCAGAATCACAGAAAAAATACACAGAGGAAGAAGTGATTAAAATGGTAGAGTTTCTGATTGACAATATATTTGTCCAGTTTGGAGGATTTGTTTTTCAACAGACAATCGGAATTCCAATAGGCACGAACTGTGCACCTCTTTTAGCCGATCTGTTTCTCCACTCTTATGAGACAGAATTGACTAAAGGGCTTCTTCAAAATAAAGACAAAAAACTGGCCCAGTCCTTTAATTTCAGGTTGCATTATAAAGATGATATTTTATCACTAAACAACCCTCGCTTTGGTGATTTTCTTCATCAACCCTCGCTTTGGTGATTTTCTTCATCTTATTTATCCAAAAGAGCTTGAAATTAAGGATAGTACAGATACTTCCACATCGGCCTCGTTCCTTGACCTTTATCTTGAAATTGACAACAGAGGTACATTACAAACTAGGTTGTATGACAAACGCGATGACTTCACTTTTCCAATAGTAAACTTCCCTTTTCTTTGTGGCAACATTCCAAAAGCACCAGCATATGGAGTTTAAATCTCAAAACTCATTCGCTATACAAGAGCTTGTGGTCGGTACAGCGACTTCCTTGATAGAGCCCAGTTGCTTACAAATAGACCACTTAAGCAAGGGTACGTACCAAAAACTTAAAGTCATCACTACAGAAGTTTTACGGCCGACATCACAATCTTGTCGATCGTTACGGGATATCTGTTTCCCAGATGACAACAGATCTTTCCCTCTACAACTAAAGTTTGTTTTTACTCTATTGGATTTGACTTTACTACCGGAGTTGACATGTTCAACAGGGCGGGTGTCTTATAAGAAGCAGGAGATGCTTACTCTACCGGTTCACCTGATCTCTTCCATGGTTTTTATTGGGTGTGTGTTGTCCATCTGTTTGTGTGTCTTCATTTTTTTTCTTTTTTGCCCAGTTTTCAAGTGGTGTCCTTATTTTTAAGTGTTTCCGATGTTGCCTTTGTCCATGGATCGTTCGTTCTTTGACTGACGGTTCGGTTCTCACTTACTTGAAACATATTTATTCATAGATTGTTTAAAAATTAGAAAATGTACTTGTCCCACGCTTTCATGTCTATCATGTTACCACTTCGAAAATCCTATGCCAATAATCTCTTTCTGCTGTTACGGAACTCTTCTTTGATGATTTTATTAGCATACAGCATTTTAGAAATGGTGACGGAAACATGAAGGCGTTATAAGCAACAACAAAAAATTTAGACCACCAAAAGTAAGTGAAATTAGAGGCGTACCTTATAAAAATGTCTATCCTGTTACCCCCAAAATACGATATATTTAAAAAGTTAATATCTTAAAAACTAGTTTTATTATTCAAACACAAAAACAATTTTAGGTAATGCCAAAACCGATAGGTAGGGAGCGGTTATCTTTTCATAAAATCAAAAGAAGTGTAAAATTTTCTATCCTGTTACTGTCTATCCTGTTACCATGTGAAAAGTAACAGGATAGACGGATTTGGTAACAGGATAGACAAATAAGAGCTTTCAAACTAGAATTACTAAATCATTAGCCAGTATTTATATGTACTTTGATCTTGCATCATCATTGGACCAGGTGGAAAAGTATTGACATTTCAAACCATTCATACTTTTCACGATGTTATAAACAAATATCTAGTAGAAAAACTTACAATGGTAACAAGAAAGACATACTTTGGTAACAGGGTAGACTTTTATGGTAACAGGATAGACATTATCTCAATGTTAATTTGTCTCATTATTTTTTTAAAGTCTAAAAATATGTCGACATGACAGAGTAAAGGAGAAAATGAATAGAGAACCTGCATGTGTATATATATTCATACACTATTAGAGATTTTTCTATATATTTCAACTTTCATTGGTAACAGGATAGACGGATATCAGTAACAGCATAGACAAATGCGATATGCAAAACACAAATCTCAAAAATCATTACGAAACAACTTATCAATAGTTAGAAAGAATAAAATTTTGATAAATCAGGTGCTATTCAAACTATTCTGTATTTTTTTAGTTAATGATGTGAATTATAATCGCACAACAGTAAAATCATGGACTAAATTTGGTAACAGGTTAGAAACATATAAATGCAAATCCACATGGGTGCGTGTCTTTCCTGTTACCATGATGTCTTTCCTGTAACCCTACTTGTAGTTGTCCGTTCCTGTTACCGTAAATTATTGTTGCTAACTATAACTATGCAAGATAATGGAAATAACATTTGGATTAGTTTAAAAGAGAAAATGGAGTCGAATATTATAATGTGCATTAACAAGTTGTTGGTTGGTGGAATATTTTTTTTACAGAAATTGCAAATCTTGTTTTTTTTGTGTTTTTTTGTGGGACAGAGCATTCATTGACATAAATCTTTTAATGATATTAATAATGGAATACAATATTGTTATTTCTTGATGTGATTTGAAGTATTTTTTCATAATCAAGGTTTGTTTTTACAAGTTTGAAATGTTTGTACTTGAAAATGAATGGAGAATATGGTAACAAGATAGACAAACCCCCCCTATCCGACAAAACATTATTAATAATGCTTTTGTTATTTGCCTTTAAGACTGCATATTTTAGTATGTTGTTCCAGACAAGTTATGTTACATGTTCATTTAATAAATTTAATGCTTTCATCAAATTAATTTTATGCCATATTGCCATGTCAAATCTGCACTTTATAAGTCCTGGATTCTATTTGGTAGTGCTTTTATAAAAATCTTATCATGTTATGAAATTAACTTTCATAATAAAACACCTGTTTTCAAAGCGTATAAACTGATATTGAATTATCAGATGACGTCCAGAAAATAATTAACTTGAACAAGGTGTAGGCCTGGTGCACGACTTATAGCTCCATTAAAATATTTTTGGTATGAATATCACAACACTAATGTCTTAATTTTAAAGCAATATATTTATTTATTTACTATTTCAATGGATCGAGAGGTTTGGCTCGCCCTGAAACCGGTTAGACCCACCATTTCTTTTGAAATGCCTGTTCCAAGTCAGAATCTTTTCGGTCGACAATTTTTCCGGTGTTTTCCATCTGATTTGTCTTTTTGTCTCATGGACTTCGGCTCTTGACCACCCTGTCCGGTAATTTTGATAGTACCTCCATTAGCAACTTTAATCCATATTAGATCAAGCAAACATAATATATCATAACACAAAATTATAAAGACATATATAGCACAAAGGTTATTTATCATGTTCAATTTGACATGATTGCTTAATTTAGTGTACTTTAGATTTGTACATTCTGCTCTTAGTTGACAGCAAGAGAATATCTGGTTCTTATTCGGGTTAATCCCAGGGAGTAGCGTTTTATGGACTCGTTCGTTGTGAATTGTAAAATATCCTTTCGAGATGAATAACAACAAAGATTATTTTAGTTCATATTTCCCTGTGTCGTTTTATCATATATATGGTATTTTCATTTATACATACAAAATATAGATTCGCTTAGTGCTTTGTAGTAAAGCTATAGTATACTTGGTATGAGGGTACACCATCACTAGGTTGTCGATCAAACTTACAATTGAAACATTCAAACAATCTGCAATCGAAAGAAGAGGTGTTTCAACAGACAAGAAACGAAAAGCAAATGTCTTTTTGAAAAAGATAACAGAAAGTACTTACAATGCCCGAAAATAACAATAACAAGCCACAATCTTCCAGGGAACTGCACACGAAAAAAAAAATAAAAAGACTAAAGAGAAACGTAGACAACGTAGGAACTCGGGATAGCCAGACTGCCGGTGTTCTATAGCCGTTTTTTCCCCCATTCCAGTTTTTCCGGGGGAAAGATTGGCATATGCTGAATTTTCTCCCCAGAAAAATTAGGCATGTTCTGAAATTTCCCCCTACTGAATACGGGGGAAAAATGAGATCATTGCCATTTTTCCCCATTCGATACTATAAATGCCAATTTCCCCCCTAATATTAAAACGTCAGCGACATCATTGATAACATGAAAATCACATTCTTAAAGTTGTGGAATGTGGAATCAGTCAGATACCCCCCCCCCCCCCCCCCCCCCCCNAAACAAATGGAATAAAATTTGACTAAAAGGAAAAGAAATTGGTAAAGAATTTAAGTGACGAAATTTCTATTTAAAAGTATACCAATCTAAAGACAATCATATGTAATATTTCTGCAAAACTCAAGCTCGGAGATAATTGATTTAGGGATTCTCAATAGGTTCTAAGATATAGCACTACAACCGACGGACGGAAGTTATCATAAAAATCTTGTGGTGTTGGTTTGTTATAAAGTAAGCCAGCCAAAAAACTTGTCAGAACAGGTTGGTTTAGATTATTATAAGTATATTTAGTGCATTTGTCACTTTGTGGTGTGTGGCGATCATCACTAAATACTGGGCAAAAAAAAGTTAAGGATCATATCCTTTTATTCACCATCATCAAAATCTTGATGCTTAACTTTTTTGTTGAGTATATATTGAATCTTAATCCGAAAGGAAGCCATCTAAAGGCAATTGCATTAATGTTTTGTCAAAACTGGGAGAGTGGTGTATGCGCTTTTTTATGTTTAATCTCGGCACACGGACAACGGATACTTTAAACTTTTAATCAAAGCTAAGGCAGTGATAGGTCAGGCGATATAGAAAAGTGGGCAAGTAATCTTGTCGTGTGGGAAAAATTAGCATTGGGGGGGGGGGGAAGATGGCAATACGTATACGTATTGCCAGTTTTCCGTGGGGGAAAACTGATAATGATCTCAATTTTCCCCGGGGGAAAAATGAGATCGTTCTCATTTTTCCCCCGGGGAAAATCTAGCATGGGGGAACAATGACAATATAACACCGGCACTGGCAGGAGCTAGCGGTAGGGTTAAACCGGTTTATACGTGTAGGTACCCACACTTCCCTTTTTCTCTATCCAGTTTTCCTATAGTATAATAAACATACAAATAAAACCCAAAATAAAGATAAACTACTAACTCCAAGACCACAATCTTGACAAGGAAAGAAAATGACGAAACGTAGTTTAAAAAATCAAATCAAATCAAATCAAATTCTTTATTGGCCTAATCACAGGGCCCTTTCGGGCATAACAAAATCATGTATACTTTCACACACAGACACATTCGCCCACCCATACATACACACACACTCACCTTTCTCGCTAATTATATTAATTAGGTACAGCACAATAGAACATATAATCCATAAATAATATTGTAATGCAGGGATATAAGATAACTCTAATATAACAACTGTTATAAATTATTAAGGTTCAACAAACCAGAGAGAGCTAGATATGTATAACAATGGAAGATATTATATTCAACACATAATGCTTATATAATATAAAAAAAAACAGTAATTCATAAAAAAACTGTATAAATAACAGTTTTAGCACAGCATTAATTATCAATTATCTTTCTGTCTAAAAAAATTTGTTCTAAAAAATCACATAAGTCCAGTAAAATTATTGGATCTTCGTTTGACATTATCCAAACAAATAAATTAGTGGAGTGAAGATTTGGGAAAAGATTTGTTAATTTTGATAAAAATATATTCCTGTTTTCATACAATGGACAATGCAATAAAAAATGTTCTTCATTTTCTATCTGGTTCATTGAACAATACAGACAGATCCTTTCACATCGGGGCAGTGGCCCTAGTTTACCTGCACTATTGACCCTTTTTTCATATCTTCCCTTTCAATTCTTAAAGAATGATTGCTAATTCTAAATTTGGTTAGCATATGACGTCTATTTTGATTCTTAATGTCTAGGTTACTTTCAAACTGAAAAGAGCATTAAAATTTGAAGTATGTATCTAATTTGCCCTGATCTTTCGGTATAGAGTCTTTAACTGATTTCCAAAATTTCAAAAAATTCTTCTCTAAGCCGTTTTATAAGTATTTATTTGAATCTTCCCTTGCTTAGCCCTTTACATGCTGAGAGTTTTATATTTAATTTATTGCACAGGAAAATCAGGCTTGAATACCATGTGTTATACTTTATCTTTATATTCTGCGTATGCACTTTTCAGTAAGTTAACCGGTGAGTGTTCAAGTCTATACCAGTACATAAATATATGTATTAGAATATCAATATACAATGGAAATCTGCCAAATTCAGAGTTAACAGCAAGATTGATACTCTTTTTTCCCTAAAATGTATTTACAACATGGACAAAACTTCATATTTATTTTTTCTTGTTCCCAATCTTTAAAGATATCAAAAAGATTTAACTTTTGTCTCTTGGGTAAAATTTATTATACCCAAATTTTCACAATTATATAAAATAATGAGTTAATTTTTCTAGTTGCGTGGAAAGATGTGACAAGGAGTGCTAGAGGCTAAACTGCAAACAAGCTCAAGGAACCTAGTTTATTGGTCAAAGCACTATCGCACTATGGTAGAAAAATCCAATTCAAAACTTCGCGGAGGGTTTGGTAAGAAATCATCATGGATTTCAGTTGACATCGGCAGTATCAGTGAGAGGCCATTATATACCTGTAAAATCTTCAGATCATTGGATCCAAAAGCAAATTTAATGGAAAAATGCAGAATGTTCTATCAACATACCCTATTACGTAAAGAATGTAAGTTACATATAGTTTTTCTGGATTTTTGTTTCATTTTTTGATATTTTTAACAATATTTCCATTAAAACGAGGGTCAGAAATGCCTTTAGTGATAAGCTTTTTGCTAGTCACACCATATTTAGATATTAAATGTTCGTATCGTCATGTTTTTCTTGTGTAGTTTCCAGGTAAATTGTGACATGAAATCGAGATTTACGGGCATTGTGTGTGTTTCTTGTAATCTTTCCTCTCACATTATCTGTAACATTCAAGTTTGAATGTGATAGTAAGGTTCGTTCATTAAAGTTGTCAAGAATAGAACAGATGCTTGCGAATCATACACACCCCGTATGATGGAGCTAGCAAGAAAATTAAAATTAGTAATAGTGAAATCCAAATCATCCCTACTATCATAAATTTTAGTTTTAATTTTACCAGAGTCAACTAGGCAACGATGATAGTTCGATCGAAAAAAGGTAGTATTTAGAATCATTGGTTTCTTTAAACAAATGTCCAATGACATATCTTGTTTACAGCAGCTCTTATAACAGCATTGTGAGGTACACAGGCTGAAACATCATTTTAAGAGCTTCTTACGTATTAATATATAACATTAAGTGTGAATCGTTGTATTGTTAATAACATGGGCCAGAAAATCAATGGTAAGCGTTCTATATAGCTCGAGGTATTCCAAAAATTCTATTCGGAAACAAGGCTGGTCCTTCAACTGGACCAACACATATTTGGGCCCGCTTGAAGACTAGAAAATCGAATGGTCTGTGTCTAACACATGGAGGTTGACAGTGCATTATGTAATGGATCAGTCAACTGATGTATTTAATACACGAGATCAGTGACCGCATTTAAACTCAGTTATTAGCTAGGCTATGGAATAGACTAGATATATAGATAGTTCTTGGGGGGAGTGAGGAGTACGCTTGTGCAGTGAGGAGAACGCATGCGCAGAAGACTATTGACCAATAGGAATTTCAGATTCTCGAAAATCAAAATGGCGTCCAGTTTCGTCATGATTAAACGGGGCGGGGTTTAATTTTTCTGTTTCCTTGTGGAAGTTGAAAAGTATTATAAACATTTACTATAGGTGGTACTTGGAACAGGTTTGTAGAGGATGATGGGATTGGTATTGCAATATCGCTAAGCCAGATTTATAAATATAGATATGATAAAAAGAATAAGAACAGTAATGAATAAATTTAAAACCAGAAGTTAATAAATAAAGATGAGGTATTGTGCAATAATCAATAATATATAAATACTGTAAAAGACTTTTCAATTGTGTTAAACAAAGCGTGATTGTAGTTTGTGGAGATACTTAGGCAATGGAGAACGAAAGGTGGAAAGAGATAGAATTGCGTTTTTTGCGGAAGAATAAAGAGCTACCCTAGGAGAATGCAAAAAGACAAAAAGAAAAAAACAAACAAACAAAAAAAAACAAAAACAAAAGCACGAAACTACTTTGAGTTGCTGTTGGCAAAAAATTAAAGGTTTGATTGAATCAGTGACTGTTTTATCACATATGCAGACCATTAGAAGAAATTACAAAGAAGTACCGAGAAAGGCTTACTTCAAGTATTGATTTGAGAATACAAATACATCATGAGCCACCACACCCTTATCAATCAAACACGCAATTTCCTATCCAAGGCTATTCCATAGCCTAGCGTATCGTTTTCATTTCATAAAAACAATTATCCGATTTATATCATCCACTTATGTTTATAAAGTCCCCTCGTGTTTTCTAGTTGTATACTAGAACAGTTTGTGTAAATTTATGGAACGAAAAACTAACACAATTACAATGCAAAAAAGAAAAGAAAACTATAACTGCAAAGACATTCTTAAATGACAAATGAAAATTAAGTGATACTGTATATTTTTAATGAAATATATATATTGGCAATCCATTCGGGAAGTTTTGTGTGGGAATTTTCCTTAGTGCGACAGAGTGTTTCCATATATGGTAATACTTTTCTTGGCTAGATGCGAGGAATGGTTTAAATCAAGCAAAAGAAATGTAACGAAGCTATACCCTTGAAGAAAACCACAGTTGTTTCTGTATAGCTCAAATTCCTTTCAGAATTGAACTAAGATCTTCAATTCTTTTTTGTCCAGAATATCTGAATCGGCAACTAACCTCACCCCCTACACACACACACACACACGCGATTTTTATTCTCTTACAATTACCATGCAAGATAAAATGTCTACTATATTGCTTTGAGGAAATGTCTACTTTATTGCTTTGAGGAAATGTCAACTATATTGCTTTGAGGACAGCAACTTTGTAGCCTTTGGGCTCTTTGTAATCCTCTATAAATGAATAAAGCATTGAGTTAAATGAAATGTGTGCATCGAAAGTATGTCACATCACATACGATAACTTGCCTCACATGGATGACGTTTGACACAAGATGCAGAAATGCGTGACCTATTATGATATCATTTTGTCTATTTAAATTATCATTTGAATCAGATATAAATCATAACATTTAAACAGGTTGTTACCAAAATGTCTGATTTCAAAATGATATTGCTTTGTGTTTTTCTTTGTTGCGGATCCTCAAACACTCAAACATCCCATGAGTTCATTGCAAAGTACAAGGAGCTTGAAGCGAAAAATACGATATTGGAAAAGAAATACGAAGATTTGCGTTTAAGATTTGACAAACTGGAAAACTTACTATCTAATTGAAAAGAAAACCAGTACTCTTAATGAAAATAACAAAACACTTTTTAACGATGTCCATGAATTGCAAGATCAGGTTAAAGCTGTCGCTGCCAAGACGTTCATTTTAAATTCCAACTCGAACGTCCGAAATCTTGATATTGGTGTTTTATACAACAAATCTGCTGAGTCCGAGCAAACATTACAAGAGCTAAAGCTCGAAATGGATAACTTCCGACAAATGGACCAGACCCGAAGGAAAACAATGTACACACAGAAAGATTTCGATGAGATGCATAATAAGATAAATAGGACCTTTTCTGGCTTTAAGAGGAGATTACATGTAGTTCAAAAAGATCAAAATAATACCTCTGTTATGCTTATGAAGAAACTCAAGGAATACGAGACCAGGGGCAGTCATACCTATAACGAAATGCTGGTACGTGTTGCAGATGCAAATAAAAAAGGTACGCTCAGGTTAGATTGATATTATAGATAACATTCAACTTTTCATTATCGAAGTCAAATCCACACACTAGGAAGCATCTTCAATTTGTGTACTTTAATTTCTTAAATATACCCTATCGATGAAGAAAAATTTCATTGGCTCTCCACATTGTCTTATTCAGTTAAATGCTATCTAGAGTCTAACACATTTGTGAAAAATGAGAATTGATCTTTCAATATATAAAATAAGAATTTTCATTTCAAATATATATTTCCGAATTGGCCATGCAGCTCATTAAAATTGTTGCAATTGGAGTTATCATATGTTTTATGGTCTCATATGTTCATTTATTCCATATCCTTTCGTTAAATATATAATAGACAATAAATTTTGATTTTCACTTCTAAGTATTTTCTGGTATGCTGATATAATTTTTCGTACATCGTACATTTACGAAATCATTTTTGTATATCGAAAAATTTATCAAACATAACTCCAAAATCTACTTTATGACCCTCTTTCAACCGAAATAATGTAAATTAAAGTTTTATTTCAACATAAAAGATAAAAGCACGTACATATTGACGGGTACTCTAATTCTTCCTGGTTGCTCTTGCAAGCAGCGACAGATTATTATTCTTTCGAATTTGTAATGCAAAGAGATTTAAAAAGGACTATTTGGCAATGTATGGTAATGACCAAAAAGGCAAAAATGATTTTGCTCTGTTGAGTTTGTTTTATGTAGAAAGCCAAGACAAACTATTTCTATGTTTGGCGTCAACGCGTGCATTGAAAATGTTCGATTTTATAACAAAACAAATATAGGATGTTTTTTTTCGTTTTTTTTTTTCTTTTTTTTCTTTTTTTATTTTAGATTGAAACAGTATTTTAATCTGTTCCTTTGGTATTCTACAGCCGTTGTTTTTTAAGAAGACCACAAATAAAAATCGCTCGAGAAAAACTTTTTGAAAGGACTGAAATAAACCGAAATGGGGAAAAAGTTAGCAATGATGAAGAAAATATCTTCAATGAATTCAATTGAATTCTGAAGACTTAATATAAATGAACATTGGATACACCAAAGTGTACTATTTTCAAAAATTCTTTCCTTGTTGGGCTGCATTTCATTTTGCACTTTTTAATATTTCATTTGTGCACAAAATTTCTTTCATTTGCACATTTATATTTATTTCTTTGTACACATCTATATCAACAAAGTTTAATATCTATAATATTTCCACCCTGGTGATCCGTTTAAATTAAAGGGGATGCAATGAAATTTGCATAAGATAAATATATAATATTTTTTCCGCTTCCATGAATATATTTACCAATGCTTTTTAATTCCAGATAAAAAAGTTTATTTTTTTGTGAATAAAGAAGAAGTATTTTATCAGAATGATCCTCAACTGGCGTGCTAAGATCTACCCAGCCAACTGAAAGATAGTTTTAGGTAAATCATTTGCATGTTTTGTTGAACGTTTGTTGATATCAGTAGCATCAGCACAAGATCATTTACCCTATTGCATAGTCTCTGAAAAATGAATTTCTCCTACATTTACTACTTTTGGTCGAATGTAATAACTTAGTTCTTTCCGAAGCTAAAAAATAAAGACAGTTCCTGGAAGCGAACCGCGAGTTGATTAAAAACAAAAGAAAGAAATGTGCCCAAATGAAATAACAAAATATTCAAATGAAATATAAAGAGTGTGCAAATGAAAGAACAATTGTGCGCATATGATATGTAATAGTGCGGAAATGAAATGCATCGCCTTGTTTTTTTTTTTTTTTTAGGTTTNNNNAATTGGTTAGTCCCAATGATTTTTCTCACATAACGACTTTTAAATCTATAAAATGCATTTTCAGTGGGAGTAACTGCCTGTGTTTCTGTGGATGGGATTAAACATCATGGAAGCTTAATCAAGTTTGATGAGATTCGGACCAACATGGGTTACACTGGCGTAGATTTACTTCGGTCAAGTGGAATGTTTGAGTGTGAAAAATCAGGATTGTACCAGATTTCAGTTGTGATGAACACGCCAACGAATAATGCGAGGTTTTCTGTTCATTTAAATGGAAATAAAATATCAACCCTCGCCGTTTCCACCGACGATCATGTGGACACAGGCACCTCCATTGTGGCAGCTTCTCTACAATCAGGAGACAAAGTGTGGGTTGAAGCGGAGACCAGTTTCCACGTTTACTATCAATAGTCGTGCATGACAGAAGTTAAATTGTAAATCCTCTTTTGGCAAAAAACTTATTAATATCATATTTAGATTGAATCATTATATAATGTTTAATGAAAAGAAACAAGTATCCATGAGCTGTCAGTGAGACAACATCCCAGATATGCAGCATTCCATTAATCAAATTAATAATTAATTAATAGGGTCTGAAAGTCTCGTCATGTGACACCGAGATTTCACGATGAAATTGAAATTCAAAAATGTTTCCCGCCATAATATGACGTTGCGGGACTATGACGTCTACTTTGTTTGTTTGACATGTCATATGTTTTTGTTAAAAATGCAACTTAACAGTATAACAGTATAACATTTTATTGTCAACTACTAGATGAGCTAGCATTGTACAAATAAATAAATAATAAATAAGTGTACAGACAATCAAATCAATAAATTTCACGATTCACATCATAACAGAAATGTCTATAATTCTATTAGCGGCTAACTTAAGGTTTTCAATAACATCTGAAAATATATATGATTTATCAAAATGTTTCTCTAGTGTATAAAGGCATTCGCAAAATAAGTGTCTTTGGGTTTCAGTTTCCATTCCACATAGTCTGCATTTCAAATCGTTATACATTGAAGGAAAATTTACCTTACATTGAAACATATTACATCTGCACAAAAATATCGTTTTTGCTTGTTTCATGGACAAATGTTGAAAATATATTTCTCTGCCTGGTGATATTTTATTCAGTATAAGATTTTCTGTTTTCTTTGTACTATGTTTGATTCTCATTTTCCAATTCAATTGTGATACCATATTAATATTATCAACACTGATATTTAACTTTTCATATAAAATATTTATCTGTTGAACCCAATTATTTTCAAAAGATATGTATTTTTGTTGACATGTAAACACTTCACAACAAAGCACATCAAAACGATTTACAAGTTTCCATAAGTATGATAATTGTCTTCTTTCTATGTAACATTTCAATGGTAAAATACCAGTGTCTAAGAATAATGCATTGATTTGTGTACTTATTGGAACTTTCAATATTTTCCTAATTATACTTAATTGTAAATTAGACACTAATTGTTCCTCATGCTTATTAAGAACCCAAGTTTCACAACCATATAGTAAACAAGGTATAATACAGATATCAAAAACTTTAAGTAATAAATCGGGTTTAATTTGATTAAGAACGGAGTCACTGCATACGGAAAGGGTTTGACTGAGCATTGCATTAATTTGAATTTCTTTCATCTTTATGTGAGGAATAAGAGATCCGGTATTTGTGATAATTTCGCCTAGATATTTATATTCATCGCATGATTCTAGCGTTGTCTGGCCCAAAGTCCATGTAAAGTTTTTAGCGTTATGCTTTCCTATACTCATCACTTTAAATTTCTTTGTACTGAACTTTATCTGGAATTTTTGAGAACTGTTAAATAAAGTGTCAAGCATAAGTTGAAGTTGGTTTTCTGTATCAGCCATCAAAACAATATCATCCATAAGTAGTAATGATGAAATAAAAACATCTTCATATTGAAGTCCAAGACCGTAATGCTTTAGTTCATGGCAC